>RYYW01000164.1:0-124955 GCA_013621005.1 Aeschynomene evenia | reverse complement strand
GCAAGGTGAGACTATAAAGTCAAAACAGGAAAGTAAGGAGAATCTATCCTAGAAAAATCTACAGAACTATGAACAAAAGAAAAAGATGGCAAGTTAGGGGCAACTGTTTCAATGACAACAGAATCAGAAGCAACCACAAGTTATACAGTCACAGATTCCACATTGCTAGGAACGTCAGAATGTGCAAGTGCAGGTGTATCTGAAGACAAATCATGCACATGTAGACATGCAACAATCTCAGCACATGCAGCACAAATGCTCAACCCCATCACAATCCTTGCACACGAATTCTGCATCAATCTCTGAGAAACTTGGAAACTCAATCATCCAATCTCTTGCAAATCAGTCAATGCACAATCTGCAGTATGTGTGTCAGCACCTGTAACAAGAGACACAGGAGGGGAATCTGCTGCAAGAGAAACATCAGTAGCTACTGCTGATTAGAAAGTGAACCAGCATCATGAGGTAAAACAACAGGTATATCATGCACAAAAGAATCAAAATGTATCTCAGAATCAGTAATAACAGAATGCATGGCAGGATGCATATGAGAATGAGAATACATATCAAAAGGAGAAATCTCACAATGCATATTAGAATGAGAAATCTCAGAATCATCAACATCAGACTCAATATCAACAAAATCAAGATATTCATCCTCATCATAAACCTCATCCAGGAATGTATGCATGACATCTATGTATGATCCTTGAGCTTTCAACTCTCTAACTGTTGTAGCTATTTGCTCAATATTGTTTGCAAACTCTGGATACTTGCATCTGTTCTTTGCTGCATACTCTGGATAGCCGCATTTGTTCTTTGCTGGAATTGAATGCTGCTAGTTGCCATTTGCTTCACTAGATCCGCCAAAGATGGCTCAGATGGGTGAACAATTTCCTGGCTGGTGGATGATCCGAAATCATAATTCAGATTTGGATGATCGCTCCAACAAGGATTGTATGCCTGATAGTATGGAGTGTAATTTTGCTGCTGCTGCTGCTAGAATGATCAACCATGGAGCAAATTCCACAAATAGTGGATGCCTCATGTTGCTGTGACTGTGTGCTTGCAAAATCTAGATGTCTCACCAAGCTAGCCAACTCATCAATGATATGCTCCATCCTTTACCTAAACCTGCAGCACAATTCTACTTACAAGAAACAACACTAGAACAACGGTTAGGGTTAGGAGTAGAATTAATAATAACACCAAATGAAAATCTCCTCCTAGCTCTAATCAACCTAAGAGTCCTATCAATCTCTGGATCAAAAGCAACTAATTCAGGATCAATATGTGATCTAGTAATCATGCATGATGACAAAATAGACAATGTAGCACAGGATGACTTGTATAGCAAGTAACACACTATTTAACACATAAAATGCTAAAAATAAATGCATCTCACCAGTTCTGCAAATTCTGCCCAAGACATTGCAACATGATTTTGAGCTCCTTAATGGCCACAAATGATTTTGAGCTTTGAAGATGAAATGTAGCCTTATTTCTTATCTTTCAAATGCCACTAAAATCAAGACAATCCGACCTTTGTAGCTCTGGTTATGACCTCTGCACTACTGGCTGGTTAGGAATTGCTGCTGCAGAATTTTGCAGCAAAGATGACCCCACTTTAAGCTCAATTCTGAAGTTCTTAAGCTCTGAATCAGGTTTCGTGCTCTTAATGAAAGTTGTAGACCTGCATCTTAGCTTTCCAACAAGATAAATAACACAAAATTCCAATATCTAGAACTCCAGATATCACTGAATTACAGCACAATGTTAGAAAGTGCAAAATGCAGAATTATGTTGCAGAATTGTATTGGAGAATCATGTTGCAGCAATAGAAAACAGAATTATGCTAAGGTTAATGCTAATGCTAATGGATTTAATTTTGAAAATACAATTAAAATTAGAAAAAGAATTCAAACTATTCACATATTCACAACATAATCACTAAACACCATTGAATTCCCCGGCAACGGTGCCAAAATTTGATCAATTGACGAATTGATTCAAATTAAAACTAGGTAACTTGTAGTGTAGTGGAAACCTAGGTCATTTTCCCAAGGAATTCCATAAATGAATTGTGATTATGTGGAGTTAGGTTTGGGGATTTTAGCGATTTCCCAATCTTCAGAAATAAGCAAATTCAAATAGGATTTTAATCAAATAGGTAGAAGGCACTAGCTCAAGGAATTTGAATTATAAAATCTATATCATTGATTCATTATCCTTTCAATGATCCTTTCAAGAATTAAATTGAATTTCAAATCCAAATTCAAATTCAAATCTGAATTCAGATCTAAGTTCTTATGAAAATCTTCAAACATTCATCTTAATACACTTGAATTAGATCTGAAATCTCAAAACCTAACTCAAGGTATCAAGATTGAAGCTCAATAATTCAATTACCTAGATCAGAGATCTCTAGATCTAAGCATTCTCTCAATTAAAAATTATTGATCAATAATTCAGAAATCTCTAGAATTATTTATCAATTGGATCCACAATTCAAGAATTAGAAAATCTTCATAATCCTTGAATCAAGAATCAAGAAGAGGTGAGATGAGAGAATTTGAAATTCTTGAATGAATCATGAAAGGAATACCTCAAAATCACATTGCAAATCTCAATATCTTTTACAATCCTCCATCCTCAAGCTAGCTATGAGCTTAGTTCTCCATGATCATGGAGAACTCAGCAACTAAGGAGAAGGGAGAAGAGAAAAACCTAGAGAGAAAACTAGAGAGAATTCAAATTCTAAAATCTGAAATGTAAAAATGAGTTAAAGTTGTTTCCTCCAATTCTGAGCTAGGCTATTTATAGAATTAAAAGTAAGGTAAAATTTCTAAAAAGTCCATGGACTAAACAATTACAACACATAAGGCAAGGGTAGAATGGACATTGCACAAAATTGTGACACTTAAGGTAACTCAGCAAAACTAAGTTTCTACCCGAAATCTTGCAGCCACTTTATGAAGCCTCTAATGGATTCTTTTTCCCTCGGGCCCTGAAGCAAAGTTGTGGCTCTTTGTCTCAGCTCCAGAGAATCCAAGCTCAGACTTCATGTAAGCTCTGAAGCACTCAACCTGTAGATGTACTTGCGCCCCTGTCTGTATCTAAAACAAAAGGTGGTGGAATAGGGTGAGCTCCACGGACTCAGTAGGGGGATCACTCCGGTTTATTATAAAACAGTGTAATATATATGCAAGTTTCACATTACTGGGGTTTCCATAAAACATTTGAATCCGGAGTGTCTTACCTATATGCGTCTTAATTAATATGCTTGCATCATGTTACAAATCTGAAAGCATCATTACTCATTTAATTTCTGACTAGTGCATAAAACATGGACTCTTTCTTGACATGTGCATGAGATATCTTTACTTGAGTTGGCACTAACCCTCTTATCTCTTTCTACCTCCACATCACCGAATCCCAAGACTATGAGCTCATATCTCTCTAGTTTCTACTAGACACACGGGGAAAGAGGGGTTTCTCACCTTCCCTTACTAGTGATCTCAGTGACCGAGGTTGCCAACCCTCCCTTATTGACGACACTAGTGACCGAAGGTTACAATTGCTTACTCGATATTTCACTGCATTTCATTCATACTCAAGGTATCATACTATTATATTCTGACTTGTCATAGTATTTACAACATATATGCACATACACCACTGATAATCTCATTCTGAAAATTAAGTACAAGTCCTTCATAGCATGCTTAATTCATAGTTCACATGAAACATTTCACTTATGCACATAATTGCATTCACATATCATTTTCTATTGAATTTGTCAAATTCCTACATAATTGCATTCACATATCATTTTCTATTTAATTTCTCAAATTCCTTGCATAAACATTCTTTTTAATTCTGAATATCCATAATAAACATGTTGCAATAATTTAAATTTCCAGAAAAGGGTTAGAATCCTTAAAATACCAAAAAGCACAAAATACAACATTTAAGGCAATTCTGCAAAAATTCTGTGAATTGGCCGCTAGCGCGCTCCTTGTGGCCGCTAGCGCCAACTTGATGAATTAACTCGCTAGCGCTTATACTGTAGTCGCTAGCGCGTGTACATACGCTAGCGGTTATGATCTGGCCGCTAGCGCGTGACTCGACTCTGCATTCAAACCAGCATCAGAACAACACCCATATTCATGCACCAAATGATTTCTAATCAATCCTTAAGCTTAGAAACGTACAGATACATATTATAACATAAATCTAAACCCCTACCTCTTGTAGTTTAACCCTCTAACACCAAGAACCACCTTGTTCTTCCTTGAGATACTTGTTCAACACTCTTTCTAGACTTTGATGATGATGAACACAATCCTTGAGCCTCTGATAGATTATGTTCGGTTCAAAATAAAGGAAATGAGGTGAGGAACTCAAATATGGGGCTGGTTTCTGAGTGAGTTGAGTTTTGAGTGGAGTGGTGATGGGATTTATGAAGTTTAGTGGTTATGGAGGTTAGGAGAATTTGTGTTTTAAGGTTTTGGGAGCTTAGAGTTTAAGTTTATGATAATAGGAAGCTTACTTCAGGGTGAGGGAAGTGTATAGGGACGGAGGGAGTTAAGGGAAATTATAGGAAGATAGAGGGCTTAGTTGAAAGTGCAAAATTGCAGAAATGTTGTTCTGTCCTCGAGCTGGTCGCTAGCGCGCGTTTCACGGTCGCTAGCGACCGCTTTCACCGCATTACCCGCTAGCGCCTTGTTACAGTCGCTAGCGAGCTAAGTTGGCCGCTAGCGATGAAGTACTGCTACATGACAGTAGCAGCAAGTAACATACTCTAAATTCCCAAAAATGCATCTAACTCTCTCCAAACCCTTACCAACAGTTCTAACTAGTACTTATACACTTGTGTAACCATACTCTTACCAAAATTACCATTTATTTCTTAAATTCCCTACCTAGATCATCATTCATCATTATTGTATTATACTAACTTCTCAACCTTATGAAATGCACTTACCACTTCTAATACACATATTTTCACATAGTACACATAGCACATATTTAGTCAATCATACATGTCAAAAATACATTATAATACACATATATCCCAATTATGCCTTGATCGAAGCGATTTTCATTAAATCTCTCCGATTAAAGCATGATTAGGATTTTGGGGTCTTACATTCTCCCCTCCTTAAAAAGAATTTCGCCCTCGAAATTCAATACCTGTAAATAGAGTGGGATGCAACTTTCTTATCTCTTCCTCTCTTTCCCATGTATATTCCTCCGCTCTCCCCCACCCCCAGGCCACCTTCACCAATGGAACGGTCTTATTCCTTAAGTTCTTGATACTCTGATTTACTATTCGTGTAGGAGGTAAAGGAAAAGTTAAGTCATCCTTTAGTTGTACCTGTTCGATTTCTAACACATGACTCGGATCAGAATTGTACTTGCGGAGTTGTGATACATGGAAGACATCATGGAGATTTGACAACTTTGGAGGTAAAGCAATGCGGTATGCAACTGGACCTATACGAATTATGATCTGAAATGGACCTAAGTATCTAGGACTCAACTTCTTAACTCTGATTGCTCTACCTATTCCTGTGGTAGGGGTCACTCGTAAAAACACATGATCTCCCGCCTCAAATTCCGAAGGCCTACGCCGATGATACGCATAACTCTTTTAACGACTTTGAGCCGTCAAGAGCTTTTCCCTGATTCTTTGGATTTGTTCAGTGGTTTCTCTTACTAATTTAGGTCCTAGGATACTCTTTTCTCCCGGATCATACTAACATAGTGGAGAAGGGCACTTCCTACCATACAACGCTTCAAAGGGTGCCATTCCTATACTAGCATGGAAGCTGTTGTTGTCAGAAAACTCAACTAATGGCAACATCCGATCCCAACTACCCCTATCATCCAAAGCACAAGATCTCAACATATCCTCTAGGGTTTGGATGGTCCGCTCGGACTGTCCATCGGTTTGTGGGTGGTAAGCTGTGCTCATACGGAGTTCAGTTCCAAATGCCTCTTGCAAGGCCTCCCAAAAACGAGAAGTAAACCTCGGATCTCGATCTAAAAATAATACTCTTGGGTACTCCATGTAACCTCAAAACCTCTCAGATATACAAACTCGCCAACCTTTCTAAGGGATATGTTACTCTGATGGGTAAAAAGTGAGCCGATTTCGTCAATCGGTCTACTATTACCCAAATGGCATCATTGCCGGCCTGGGTTCTTGGTAATCCCACTACAAAATCCATAGATATACTTTCCCACTTCCAATGAGGGATTTGTAGTGGTTGTAACATGCCGGGTTCCTTTTGATGAACAATCTTCACCTTTTGGCATACTAAACACCTGTTTACCCACTCCGACACATTTTTCTTCATACCAGGCCACGAAAACATCTTCTTTAAATCTTGATACATCTTGGTGGCACTCGGATGTATGGTGAAATGGCTTTTGTGAGTGATAGGGCTTCGGCAAGTGCACCGAATCGTACAAGTAATAAAGTCCACGGTGAGTGGGTATCGTTCCCACGAGGATTAAAGAACTGAGCAAAAATTTCGTGATGTGAGTTTCTAATTAGACGAATCGAATTACGAGTGATGAATGGATTGAAATCATAAACTCAAAAGAGTATTAAAAGTAAAAGACAGTAAACTATTTATGAAAAATCAACGGATGCGAGGTTAGGGAATCGGGTTCACGTATCTTCTGAAATAATTAAAACAATTGCTCGCCTTCAAATTCTAAAACTTTAATTCAATGAACGAATCTTAAATTGTCAATTCCAATTCCTTGGTAATTTAACACTTTTTCTACAAACAATCGGTCAATCCCTTGATCAAATCGTTTCACAGAAAAGAAAATATGTTTGATTCAAAGTTCATAAAAATCTTGACTCTATTCCTAGATATCAATCTTTCCGGCAATTTCCCTTGAGCTAATTCACACACTTATTTTCCCAAATAAATGTATGAATCCTAGATAAGTTGAAAAGCGATTTCCCAATCTTCAGAACAACACAATACAAATTAAGTCATAGTGATACGATTCCCCTATCCCTAACAAGGAATTAGTTGCTCATAATCAAAGTAAACAAAACAAGGAAATTGATAGAAAGCAGGTTAAAGAACGAATAACTCATTGTATTGAAAAACAGAGTAAAAACAGAGTACTGGAATAAAAAAAAAGCTGCTGCTGAAAAAATAAGGATTCAAGATGATCGACCAGATAATTCCTCCCCTAATTTCCCCCTATTCTAGTCCTATATATACTCAGATAGACCTCGAAATTAAATTGAATACAGAGGGATTTTGTTTAAAAATAACTAAGAGTATAATATCTAAACAGATTTAATCCTGAATTATACATGCTCTGTTTCCATTTTTATCCGGGCGCACGGCGTAGATTGGACGCGAGGCGCTGCATGGGTGGCTTCTTCAGGACGCAACGCGTGCGAGGGGCGCAAGGCGCCAGGCCGGGAAGGCAAATCGGCGCAACGCGTGCGAGATGCGCAAGGCGCCAGGTCGGGAAGGCAAATCGGCGCAACGCGTGCGAGATGCGCAAGGCGCCAGGTCGGGAAGGCAAATCGGGCGCAACGCGTGCGAGATGCGCAAGGCGCCAGGCCGGGAAGGCAAATCGGGCGCAACGCGTTAGCAGGGCGCAAGGCGCCAGCAGGTGGAGAGTTCACGGGCGCAACGCGCTGGCAGTGCGCAAGGCGCTAGGCTTCCGCACAACTTCCGAATTGTTTCTGACTTTGAGGCGCAGTGCGTGCGTCAGGCGCAAGGCGTCAGCATTGGTACTTCGAATGTGCTTCTCTGGTTGCTATTACTTCATGAATTGTCTGCCCATTTCCTGAAATCAACACCAAATAATACCCAAAACATAATATAACTAGGAAAAATCCATTTTATTCTAAAACACTCAATTCACCCTAAAAACATACTAAAAACATACTGAGTTTACTTTAAACTAACAAAATTTATTAGAATTCAAATCACAAAATTAGATAAAAATGCCAAGGCATCACAACACCAAACTTAAGGTGTTGCTTGTCCCCAAGCAACCAAAACAATACTAAAATAAACCAGTAAAAATAAAGTAACACAGTAGTGGAATCAAAGAACAGTTATTTTGAAACATCACACTTTCTTTTCAGGTTAACTAAAAACTGTATGATTCATGCAACTATACACCCTTTTCTACCAATTCAGCATTACATTGAGCAACATTAGACTTGACAATCAAGATTAAAATCCGGATCAAATTATAAGAATTTTTTCACAGCTCCTGAACACCAAACTTAGTGTTTGGCCCTAGTTCCATAGATGTAATGCAATGCCTTCCAAAATATTAACCTTTGAAATGAATCAATTTACCACAAACAGTAGTGGTAAGACACTTGCAATTTTTTTCAATCACACTTGCACTCTTTGCACAGAACTTTTGACTCTAAATGCTTTGTCTCGGGGCAACCTTTTAAAGTAAGCTTTCAACCAACGTTCCCGGTCCAGTTGGCCCAAGACGCTAGGTGGTGAAGCACCCCTCGGATCTACTTGCCCAGGTCTCTCCCTGACACAAAAACACCACAAGCACATAACTAGGTTCTAATGATTTTTAATAGAGATATCCCCTAGTCATTGGTGCTCAGAGCCTTAGATGTTTGTGCTTCATTTCATTTGGAACCTTTATGCATCATCTTTTATTGCAAGGCTCACCCCCTCCTTAATTCAATTTCCAAATGATTCAATCAATTCACAAACAATATTGGCATCACACTGCATTCTCATGCACAGGGACTCACACCAAACTTAGTTATTTAAAATTAGTCCAAAAACTCTTATAATAATTCTCTAGAAATCAATCCTAATCATCTCCTCAATTTGCATAAATAATAATTAACCACACAACCATTCAAGGTGCATAGACATGTATTCACACAGTTTATGAATCAACCAAGACGAATTCAAACACAGTCTCATGCAAATTTATCCATCAATTCCACCACCATGCACTTAAATAAACGACAAAGAAATCGAAAGACATGACAATTAAAAACTAAAGAAAATAAATAGAGAGGATAGAAAACTTCCCTGGGTTGGGTTGCCTCCCAACAAGCGCTTCTTTAACGTCACTAGCTTGACGTATGGATGCCAACTTAAGGTGGGTCATATGATTCTTGTTGATCAATCCCTCCTCCAGCATGGTGCGTTAGGTTGTGCTCCTTCATGCTCACATTTTTCTCAGATTCAACCTTAGCCTTCTTGACATCTTTGAATGGTGGCGCATAGACTCCATTGTTAGCATTTGTTAACAAGAACTCCTCATCAAACCACTGTTCGATCTTTTCATCATCAAAGGGGGGAGGAAAACCATCCCTCCTAAACTCCTCATTCATCTTGAAGTACTCCACACACATTTGCCATCCTTCAATGATTGCATTCTTCAGTGTTTGAGGTGAGGGTTTCAACTCCAACCCACATTGCTTTTTCTTCTTAACCTCTGTTGAAGCCACAACTTTTTCCTTCACAATAGCAATCTGTTTCAAAGGTGGTGGATTGTCAAGGGTGTTCACATTAAGCATTGAATTCTTGGATTCTTGAATTGCAATGGGGTTCACTTCTATTTTCAACACATCCTCCTTTTTTACTTGAGTTTTCATACCCCTTGACATGCAGAAAGTTACCTTTTCATCATGCACCCTTAATGTCAACTCACCTTTTTGAACATCAATTAATGCTCGCCCAGTAGCTAAGAATGGCCTTCCAAGAATGATTGGGACATCTTCACTTTCATCCATCTCAAGGACAACAAAATCAGCAGGAAGAAAGAATTTGTCCACCTTAATAAGCACATTTTCCACAACCCCATATGGAAACTTGACAGATCTATCAGCAAATTGTAGGGAAATCATGGTGGGCTTCACATTCTTTATCCTTAACTTCTTCATCATAGAGAGAGGCATCAAGTTGATGCTTGCCCCTAGATCACACAGTGCCTTTTTAATTTTAACATTACCAATTGCACAAGGAATATGATAGCTACCTGGGTCCTTTAGCTTTGGTGGCACTTTGCTTTGAATGATAGCACTGCATTCCTCATTGAATACTACTGTTTCATCTTCTCGGAGTGATCTCTTTCTTGACAACAACTCCTTCATAAACTTGGCATAGCTAGGCATTTTTTCCAAAGCTTCAGCAAAAGGAATATTGATTTGGAGTTTTTTGAATACCTCTAAGAATTTGGAGAGATGCTTGTCTTGAGTTTTCTCTTGAATTCTTTGAGGGTAAGGTAGTCTTGGCTTGTAAGGAGCAACCTCTTTCTTGGGTGGCTCACTAGCTTGCTTTGCCACTTGTTCATTTGACTTTTCAGTGAGCTTTTGTTGGAAATTCTCCACCTTTGTTGGTGCCTCCACTTGAGATTGCACTTCAATGCTTCTGCCACTTCTTAAATTGATTGCCATGCATTGCTCCTTCGGGTTTGGTTCTGTATCACTAGGAAGTGATCCCAAGGGCCTTTCAGAGAGTTGCTTAGCTATTTGCCCCACTTGTACCTCTAAATTTCTGATAGAAGCCTCATGATTTTTTAAACTTGCTCTTGTCTCTTGCATGAAGCTTGAAGTTTGTTGCACAAATGTAGAGGTAGATTGAGTGAGCTTTTCCATGGCAATCTCCAATGAAGATGGTTTAGGAGGGCCTTGTGGAGGAATGAATGGAGCTTGCTGTTGAGTTGGGGTATTGAATTGTTTTTGCCCTTGATTCCCCCAACCAAAGTTAGGATGATTCCTCCACCCAGGATTGTAAGTTTTAGAATATTGATCGTTTTGTTGTCTTGGAGGGTTCCCCATGTAGTTCACTTGCTCAGGTAAAGTTTCTTTGAAAAGATCACAGTCTTCATTTTTATGGGCTCCCCCACAAAGCTCACAAGATGAACTTGGAGATCCTACTGCAACAACTTGCATTTGTCCCATTTGCTTTGTGATTGCAGCTAGTTGTTGAGACATCAACTTATTTTGTGCCAACAGAGTATCCAATGTGTCCAACTCCATCACACCTCTTCTCATAGGCCTCTCATTAGAACTCATGAAATTGCTTTCAGCCATAGTCTCAATTAATTCAATAGCTTCTTCAGGAGTCTTTCTATGAAGAGATCCTCCTGCACTTGCATTAATCATGACTCTTGAACTTTGAGAAACTCCATCATAGAATGTTTGAATTTGTAGCCAGTCAGGGATTGCATGGTGTGGACATTTTCTGAGCATCTCCTTGTATCTTTCCCATGCTTCATAGAGTGATTCTCCCTCCTTTTGAGCAAATGAGTTGATGTCATTCCTTAGCTTTGCTAGCTTCTGTGGAGGGAAATACTTAGCTAGAAATTTGCTAACCAAGTCATCCCATGTACTGATGCTTTCCGGTGGCTGTGATTGCAACCATAGTTTAGCTCTGTCCCTAAGAGAAAAAGGGAAGAGTCTCAACTTGATTGCATCTGAACTCACACCGTTGCTTTTGATCATATCACATAACTGGAGGAAGGTAGCTAAGTGAACGTTAGGATCATCCAGAGCTCCTCCACTGAATTGTTCTTGTTGCACCAATTGAATGAGTGAAGGCTTGAGCTCAAAGTTGTTTGCTTGCACTGGTGGTGGGACAATACTATTTCCACACCCATTAGTGGTAGGTGTGGCATAGTCTCCCAAAGTCCTTCTTGGCCCATCTCCTTCTTCTGCCATTGCTGCTCTTTTCTTCTCTTGTCTCAACTTCCTCAGAGTCCTTTCAATTTCAGGATCAAAGTATAGCCCTGTTTGTTCTATTTTTGCATGCAGAAACAAACACCAAACTGAATAAAAGTGAGGTCTAGCACTTCCCAACGTCACAGTGAAGGGAGTACTAGAGTAAAATAAAAAAAAATATCTAATTTAGAAATCACACAATTACTCTAATTGTCAGTTTCAATTAATCCCCGGCAACGGCGCCAAAAACTTGATAGGGCTTCGGCAAGTGCACCGAATCGTACAAGTAATAAAGTCCACGGTGAGTGGGTATCGTTCCCACGAGGATTAAAGAACTGAGAAAAAATTTCGTGATGTGAGTTTCTAATTAGACGAATCGAATTACGAGTGATGAATGGATTGAAATCATAAACTCAAAAGAGTATTAAAAGTAAAAGACAGTAAACTATTTATGAAAAATCAACGGATGCGAGGTTAGGGAATCGGGTTCACGTATCTTCTGAAATAATTAAAACAATTGCTCGCCTTCAAATTCTAAAACTTTAATTCAATGAACGAATCTTAAATTGTCAATTCCAATTCCTTGGTAATTTAACACTTTTTCTACAAACAATCGGTCAATCCCTTGATCAAATCGTTTCACAGAAAAGAAAATATGTTTGATTCAAAGTTCATAAAAATCTTGACTCTATTCCTAGATATCAATCTTTCCGGCAATTTCCCTTGAGCTAATTCACACACTTATTTTCCCAAATAAATGTATGAATCCTAGATAAGTTGAAAAGCAATTTCCCAATCTTCAGAACAACACAATACAAATAAGGTAGTTACCTGAATCGAAGAAGTAGAATTCAAAGGTTTGCAATCATCGGATTAAGTCATAGTGATACGATTCCCCTATCCCTAACAAGGAATTAGTTGCTCATAATCAAAGTAAACAAAACAAGGAAATTGATAGAAAGCAGGTTAAAGAACGAATAACTCATTGTATTGAAAAACAGAGTAAAAACAGAGTACTGGAATAAAAAAAAAGCTGCTGCTGAAAAAATAAGGATTCAAGATGATCGACCAGATAATTCCTCCCCTAATTTCCCCCTATTCTAGTCCTATATATACTCAGATAGACCTCGAAATTAAATTGAATACAGAGGGATTTTGTTTAAAAATAACTAAGAGTATAATATCTAAACAGATTTAATCCTGAATTATACATGCTCTGTTTCCATTTTTATCCGGGCGCACGGCGTAGATTGGACGCGAGGCGCTGCATGGGTGGCTTCTTCAGGACGCAACGCGTGCGAGGGGCGCAAGGCGCCAGGCCGGGAAGGCAAATCGGCGCAACGCGTGCGAGATGCGCAAGGCGCCAGGTCGGGAAGGCAAATCGGCGCAACGCGTGCGAGATGCGCAAGGCGCCAGGTCGGGAAGGCAAATCGGGCGCAACGCGTGCGAGATGCGCAAGGCGCCAGGCCGGGAAGGAAAATCAGGCGCAACGCGTTAGCAGGGCGCAAGGCGCCAGCAGGTGGAGAGTTCACGGGCGCAACGCGCTGGCAGTGCGCAAGGCGCTAGGCTTCCGCACAACTTCCGAATTGTTTCTGACTTTGAGGCGCAGTGCGTGCGTCAGGCGCAAGGCGTCAGCATTGGTACTTCGAATGTGCTTCTCTGGTTGCTATTACTTCATGAATTGTCTGCCCATTTCCTGAAATCAACACCAAATAATACCCAAAACATAATATAACCAGGAAAAATCCATTTTATTCTAAAACACTCAATTCACCCTAAAAACATACTAAAAACATACTGAGTTTACTTTAAACTAACAAAATTTATTAGAATTCAAATCACAAAATTAGATAAAAATGCCAAGGCATCAGTGAGCATCCTCCATAATGCTACTCCGGAGGTCACCATAAGTGGGTACACAAATCCTCCCCTTACATCTCCACAAACCATCTCCGTCCTTACTAAACCCCTTGAGCTTGCATAATATCCTCCTCGAACTTACTAGAAACTGTGAGGTGACTAACCCTAACACTTGTCGGGGTAAAGGAAATCCCTAGATTAAGGTTCCTAAAGTCCTCCAATAATTCCATGTCCTTTATCATCAAGTGAGACACATGAAGCTTTTTGCGACTCAAAGCATCCGCTACTGCGTTTGCCTTTCCCGGATGGTAGTTCAATCCAAAATCATAATCTTTTAAAAATTCCATCCATCGTCTTTGCCTAATGTTTAGTTCTTTCTGATCAAAGAGATACTTCAAACTCTTATGATCAGAGAAAACTTCAAATCTCACTCCGTACAAGTAGTGCCTCCAAATCCTTAAAGCAAAAACGATTGCGGCAAGCTCCAAGTCATGGGTAGGATAATTCACCTTGTGTGGCTTTAATTGCCGTGAAGCATATTGATGTTGGGTTGATTAAGAGCGTCGTTAATTCTCTCAACCAACAATCAATTTAGAATTTAAGAACAAAAAGAGTTTTCCCAATAAAAAAGGATTGAATTGAATAACTATAGTAGTATAGCTAGTCAACCCAAGTCGTCTCTCAAGGAGGCTTATATCATTAATCTAGTGTGTATAGTATATGTAGATTTGGGATTATGCAAGAAGTAAATAAAGCTATGCAAATAAAGGAAAATAACAATGCAAAAGATTCTTGGTGTTGGGACATGCATCAAACCATACTTTCCCCATCCAAAACCCACTTAGGCATTTTATCAAACACCTTGCAAGCAACTTACACATGCATAAGAATTATTCAACCAAAATGATTTGAATCCAAACCAAAATAGTAAAACTATCCTAAACATATGCAAACCTAATTCTCAATCAAGAATTATTCCTACTCTCCTAGCAAATGGGCATCAAATGATAATCCTCACTCAACACCCAAAAACACTCAAATGCACAATAATCTCTCAATCAAGAAACTAAAATGCATTCAAGATATACAATTAAAATCAGCAAGCATGGATCCACACAAACAAACTATAATTGCATTTGGAACCAAGAGATTAGGAAGCAAGAGCAAAATCATGCAATGAGTTTCAAGAGAAAATGTGATTCTAGCATTACCCAACACCAAGAATGAAGAAACTACTCAACCATAATTAAAAGGGCAAGTAAGAAACAGGAAATAAAAGCTATAGCAAAGATGGAAATGAAATTAGAAATTAAATTGAACTTGGAGAATTGTGTGAAAAGAGTAAGAACAAAGTGTGTAGAAATAGAGAGAAATTCTAGAGAGAAGGGAGAGCTTCTCTCTCTAGAATTCCCTAATAAAATAGCCTAAACTAAGACTAAAGAAAAGGTGTGAAAGAATGTCTCAGCAAAATTACAAAAGTTTCATTAATACAAAGCTAGAGGGACCAATTTGCAAAATTATGCAAAATTTGATGATGCTGTCAGGACTTGGTGGCTAGCGACCAAAAAGTGGTGGCTAGCGACCAACACAGCATTTTCAATATTAAGTTGCTTTCTCTGACTTGCTAATGCGTCCGCTCCTTCGCTCCAACGCTCCCAATGCTCCCAAGACTCGAAGTAGCTCCGACCTGGACTCAAGGTAACAAGACCAAGGTGCCACTAACAAGCCTCAAAAAGATGTAAAATTGCCACACCAACCAAGAAAGTGAAAATATGCAAAAACAAAGCAAACAACTATTATTAATGCAATAAAGGATGCAAGATGGACATATATGGATAAAGAATGCACATAATTTCGCATCCTATCACATATGCCACTACTTGGTGATGTTGCATCAATACGCTACCCAACCCTTTCCCTGAAGTGTCACAATAAACTTCAAAAGGTTCATTAGGATCAGGCACCACAAGTACAGGTGTTGTGGTCAATCTATCCTTTAACTCCGCAAAACTCTTTTCACATTCATCTGACCACACAAAAGGAGCATTCTTTCTAGTATGTTTTGTCAATGGTAAAGCAAGCTGCGAAAAACCCTTAATAAATCTACGGTAGTATCCGGCTAATCCTAAAAAAGCTTCTAATCTCGGTAACTGTAGTTGGTCTCTCCCAGTTCACCACTGCTTCAACCTTACAAGGATCTACAGCTATGCCCTCCACAGATACTACATGACCTAAGAACTTGACTTCCTTCATCCAAAACTCACACTTACTCAACTTAGCATATAACTTCTTCTCTTTCAACACTTCCAAAACCAACGTGAGATGACTTTCATGCTCCTCCTCCGTCTTGGGTCGGACGGAAAATTCTATTCATATAGTCCGTAAACACCGTCGGGGCATTAGTTAGCCCAAAGGACATCGCTGTAAACTCATAATGCCCATAGCGAGTTCGGAAAGCCGTCTTAGGTATATCTTCACCTTTGACTCTAATTCTATGATATCCTGACCTCAAGTCTATCTTGGAAAACACCTTAGCTCCCCTCAACTGATCCATCAAATCATCTATCCTAGGAAGAGGATACTTATTCTTTATTGTCACTTTATTCAATTGCCTATAATCTATACATAATCTCATACTTCCATCCTTTTTCTTGACAAACAACACTGGGGCTCCCCACGGTGAAGCACTAGGTCTAATAAATGTAACATCCCAATTTATTAACTATGCCATGGACATAATTAACAATTTCAATGTTACTTAACACCCAAAAACCCCATGTTCTTTTTTTTTGAAACGTATACGAAAAATATATTTTCGCAAACCCCTGTGTACAATAAATCGGCATCGAGACTCAAAGCCATGACCAATCAGATTAGTAGCACGAATAGATAACCTGGATAAACGTCTAGAATAACAGTAGAAATTGCCCATAATATAATAAAGGCCCATGCAACAAATGGCCATAATATCACTACAACAAATTTGGCCTAAGACAACGCCCAGAAAAAGTGTTGCCTAAAGTGACAAAGGCAACGCTTTTGGTCCAAAGGCAACACTTTTGGACCAAAGGCAACGTTTTTGGTCCAAAGACAACGTTTTTTCTGGGCGTTGCCTATGCAGGGGTGGCCCTTGGTCAAAAAAGCGTTGCCTAAAGTGACAAAGGCAACGCTTTTCAGACGTTGCTTAAGGAAACTGTTGCCTAAAGTGTCAGTTTCAAAAAATGTTGCCTAAAATGACTCTTTAGGCAACAGTTTTGCTTAAGCAACGGCTGAAAAGCGTTGCCTTTGTCACTTTAGGCAACGCTTTTTTGACCAAGGGCCACCCCTGCATAGGCAACGCCCAGAAAAAACGTTGCCTTTGGTCCAAAAGCGTTGCCTTTGGACCAAAAGTGTTGCCTTTGTCAGTTAAGGCAACACTTTTTCTGGGCGTTGTCTTAGGCCAAATTTGTTGTTGTGTATTAATATATAACATATGCATCAGAGTAGAAAATATCAAGGTTTGAGTGTATCGGAATCCTGTTTAATACATGCCGAAATATATATATATATATATAGGGGAGCTGACATGATAAAAAGGCAAGTCCAAAATCCTGGTCCGAATATACAAAAGGACGCAGGTAAAACAGTAGTTCGTTAGATACATATACATGTCGAGATGGTAAAATCCCACGCAGGGGAACAAAAAGGCTCCACAATATAACTTATAAACAGAAAAGATAAAGGTGTCAATAGTCAGCTACACATCGGTCAGGTTGGTCACGATCCGCACCTCACCTACTGCGCTCCCAATATCCTCGCTCATGGCAGAAGAAGACGCCTCAGACTTTACCATGATGTAGTCGACGTCCGTCCAGAAATCCGCCGAATCCTCACTCGAGTAGCCGTCGTCCTCCTCTGGGTCCGACTCTGTCGACTCCGAGACCGGAAGAAGGCGGTGGAGGTGGTGGCGGAGAAGCAGATGCTTGAGCTGGGGCTGGAGCTGGAGCAGGAGCTGGGGCTGGAACAGGGATTGGACCAGGAACGGGAGCAGGGTACCTCGCTAGGAGCTTTGGGATGAAGAAGCGGTGTACCCTGGAGATAGTAGACGTGACAGTCACCGCACCGGTGGCCGGCGTGTAGCTGGGCCAAGCAAAGTCATAGGTCTCGCGGCGCGGCTGGTCCATCTAGAATCGAATCATCAAGAAAGAGAGCGTAAGACGAAGTCGTCTTAGTGAGTTACCTTGAGCACACGGATCTACGTGCCCGATGTCATCGATTCTAGCTAGTCAAAGTAATACTTGTATCAAACAGGGCTTTAATTTTCTCAAAAACTCAAGTACTTACTTTGACTAGATCAAACAACTTAACGATCTGTCTCTAAAAGGGGGAAACCTATGAGTCTTTCTAAGTTCTCGCGGTTCCCTCAATATACAATTAATGCTCACCCCTCTCACATATCATTACAGTCAACCAAAATCGGTTTAGTACTCGTGGTAATCACCACATAATATTCCAACAGCAATTATACATAGTATGCAACAAGCCAACACTTTCGCATTATTCATATTAATAAACATGCATGAGAGTATTTCAAATAACATATCAACTCTGAGGCGTATCCGAATACACCCAGCTCCCAGATACCCTCTAATGGCATATTCGAATACACCCACCTCCCAAATAGCCAAACCCGGCATACTCGAATCCACCCAAACTCCTAAGTAGCCGACATCAGCGTACTCGAATACACCCAAACTCCTAAGTAGCTGGCATCAGCGTACTCGAATACACCCAAACTCCTAAGTAGCTGGGAAAGGCCTACTCGAATCCACCCAAACTCCTAAGTAGCCATTTAATACTTCAATCTTCCAAATCAATACAACCACACGAAACATGTACAAGCCTCTACATATTTATCTAAATAATAAATTCTATGTCATAGCAGATATTCTCAAAATTCACAACTAAGTGGCTCATCATTCATAATTTACAACTCAATCATGTTTCACCATTCAAGCATAGTTCACAATTTAAGCAAGAATTCACATTCACTTCATCATGAGCATATCATAATTTACTTTAACTTCAATTAAGGGTTCTACTACCCTCATTAACATAGCATGCTTGCACATCATTATCTCAACGATTTCAATTCATAACATTTACACAAACGGGTTTTGAATTCTTCGAATACCATATTCTTGTTTCGAACTAAAGTGTTAAAGCTCTCGATCTTATCTTTATCAAATTTCACAAAACTCCCATGTCATCCCCTTAACTCACGATTCTTTACACATCAACTTATATATATACATTCCATTTCTCTTTTCATGATTAAAAGCATTAATACATACTTATTTTCATCACTTTAAAATAATAGGTTAACCCCATAATCATTATTTGAAAACTCGTACTTAAAATAGGGTGAAAACGAGTGAAATTGTACTTTTCAGGTGCAGGGGATCGATCCTGCCTCAAAATTTTACAGAAAACACAGCTTTGCAGCCTGGGGATCGATCCTCTCATAGTGGGGATCGATCCGCACTTGAATTTTTCCAGAATCAGCCAATTTTCACTTGGGGATCGATCCTCCAATGGTGGGGATCGATCCCCACTGCTCAGTTTCTGCAGAAATCGCGTTTTTGCTCATTCCTCACCCCAAAACTCATACCTACTCATCCAAATCACTCAAAAATCATCATCCACACTCACATACACACACTACAACTTCAGAACTCGAGATTTAGCTCATAAACAAAGGAAAATCAAAATCACACACATGCAAGAGCAACACTCAACATGCAACATCATTATTCTACACCACCATTACTCACAACCATGGAAGCTCAACCAAAAACGAAAATGGAGCTCAAGAAACTCACCACACAGCCATCAAACAACACATGCAAGGACAGAAACTCAAGTAGGGATGTAAGGGTATGAGTAACTCACTTGATTCTTGAAGAGAAAACACAAAAGAAGGTGGTTGATGATGGCTCCTCTCGTGCTCAAAGGGGCTGGCCGAAAATGGTGAGGGAGAGGGAGGAAAAGCTTATGAGTTTTCTCTTTTCTTGTGTGAAATGAGAGAAATGAAATTGTGATGAAGGGGAGGGGGTCTGGCCGAGTGTTTAAATGTCTCTAGGTAGTGAGTATGAGTATGTGTTTGAGTATGATTTTGAGTAAGAAATGCAACTAAGAGTTATGATGAGAGTTAAATAAATTTTGGAGAGCTCAGGGTCCTAACAAGTTGCTCCGGTTGTGTTTAGGATCTAGCTCAGGCTCGCTCTCAGGTTACTCAAAAACTCACTAAACACTCAATTTTTAAAATAATAAAATGATATATGATCGTTATGAAAATTTCCTTAATATTATGAGACTCTCAATGAGTCTAAAATAATTATCTCATATTATTATTAATTTCACATTATTTATATATAAATAGTATTTTTCCTGAAAATCGTAAAAATGTGAAATATAACAATAATAGCCTTAAAATCATAATTTTCCAATATTGGTGAGAATAATTTCCAAACACCAATTTGGGAATCTAAATTTTAAATATTAAGGTCTCAACAAAATTTTTATAACGATCTTTACTCCTCTCAGGGGTTCTCTAACTCATACAATAAAAATATTAAGTCTGCCTTGCTCTCAGCAACTTGAATTATTATTGTAACAACTTATAGTACATTCACAAAATTTAGTCACATAAAACAAATGCATATATATATATATATATATATATATATATACAACTTATTTTAAATCATAAGACATCAAATATGTTCCCTATCACATATATGAAGTTTTATTTATTCCCACCTAAGCACCTTAATATATCAAGCATGATTATATATATATATATATATATATATACATGTCACTACTGCAATATATATATATAAATAAACTAAATACCCGTCTCTTCCTTGAGTAAGAAAATTAAATTAAATCCAAACACACACAACACTCATTTTGGTCCCGTAAAAACATATTTATCTCGGGCAACACCAGATAAATTGGTTTCATCATTAATTATCCACCATCATCAATTTACATAAATAAATCTTAGCACCACGTTACCCATGTGCGCACTACATATGCATATATACACATATATCAACCATAGAAAACACAAAATGAAATATCACCACACATATATATATATATATATATATATATATATATAGTTCGAGGCTCCGGGCACCAAAATCCGCACCGGCGACTGAGAATACACAAAACAGGAAAATCCCGAATCACGGGTGTTACAATAAACCCTTTCTCCAACAATTCCCCTAACTGTGTTTTATGTTCGTTCAACTCACTAGGTGACATCCGGTAAGGGGCCATAGAGACAGGCCCTGTTCCCGTGACCAAGTCGATACTAAACTCTACTTCTCTTGACGGAGGGAACTCGGGTATGTCATCAGGGAAAACCTCTGGATACTCTTTTACTACAAGTATGGCGCTAGGCTCAGTTTAGTTTCCACACTATTTGAGGCAAGAAATACAAGACCTTTATGTGTAACCCCACTTTGACTTAATTCCACATGATGTACTGACAAGCTAAAAGAAACAATGGGTGACTCTTGAATAGGCATGTTGGGGGTATCATGGAATATGACAGACTTGGCATGACAATCCAACAAAACTTTATTTACTGACAACCAATCCATACCTAGAATTACACCTAGACCCGACATCGGCACACATATAAGATCAAAGATAAATGACCTATCACCTAAAAAGAATTGACATTTAGTGCAGACAATATTAGTGCTTATGGGTTTCGCTGTAGGTGTGGACACATGCAAATCATAAGGTAACTCACACATAGGTAAATGCAACTCCCTAGCATGCTCATATGATATAAATGAATGTGTAGCTCCCGAATTGAATAATACAACTAACTCTTGATTCTTAACTTTACACTTACCCCTTATTAATTCATTTGATAAGACAACATCTTCTGCATTTACTGTAAAGACTCTTCCCTGGTGCTGAGGCCTGGAGGGGGTCAAAGCTGAGGTCTGTGGCTGAGGAAGCTGACGATAGTCTTTGGCAATGTGTACTTCTGTAGCACACATTTTGTCCTGCAAAACAAACCCCTCTGTGTCCTTTGTTACACTGGGGACAGATTGGTGTCTCTGTAGCTTTAGAAATCATGGCCTGACGAGGTGGTGGTGGTCCCTGTTGAGGCCTAGCACGATTTGGGCCTCTAAAAGGTCAGGAGGGAAACCGACGGGATGGAGAATTTTGCCTCTTAAACTGAGGAGCCTGTGGTGCCAAACTCCCCCTAGAACTCTCCACTGAGGTACTGTTGTCTGAATGGCGGGCTTGTTCATGAACCCTGCAAGCCTCTACTAACCGTGGATAACAATCAATCTGCAAGTGGTTCATTGCCTTTTGCATTTTCTGGTTCAAGCCATTTCTGTACTTCATACATTTCCAAGACTCCATTGGATTGCCTTGGAACATCTCTGAGAACTTAGTAAGATGTTCAAAATGAGTTGTATACTCTGCCACGGTCATCTTTCCTTGAGTCAAATTCATGAACTCCCGCTCCTTCGCCTCTCTGATGGACCTGGGAAAATATATATTTATCATAAAACATTTCCTTGAACCTATGCCAAGGAATGGGAATCCCCGCAGCATCCATTCATGCTTTTTCTCCCCTCCACCAATTTCCAGCATCCTGTTGTAACATAAAGGTGGCAAAAGCAGTGCGCTGTGAATCTGAACACTGCACCACAGTGAAAATCTTCTCCATCTCCTCTATCCAATCCCCCGCCACTGCCGGATCGACAGACCCTGTAAACACTGGGGGATTTACCCCTCGAAACTCTGCATAATGGACATTTCCCCTGTCCGTCTCCGGTTGTGGTGTGGGAGGGGTCTGGCATCCCATGACTTCCGCCTGTTGCTGAACTGCCCTTGCCATTCCTGCCAACGCCTCACTTGTCCCCTGGTCACTCTCGGAACTACTCCCGATCGGTCTCGTCTGTCGTCTTTTTGGTGCCATTTGTACCTGTAAACCAATATAATCACAGAGGTGATCAGTCTCCATAATCACATTAGGCATATACAACTACCTGTGTCCCAAATAGACAAGTCATGCTCATGTTACCCAGCTATAAGCATAACACTATCGTACTATGCAACAAAAGCATAGATGGCCATAACCCCAAGCCTTAAGGTTCGACCTGCTCTTATACCAAAATATAACACCCTAATAATTACCTTTTTATGCTTAAGTCATAATGAGTTAATTATCGGAAATTAACATCTTGTTTCAGAGATTTTAATCTGAGTAAAATAACAATACGCGGAAAATAGGGCCGTTTTGCTTTTTGAAAGGAAACGGAAATTTGAAAACTCGGCTTGTGTGACATGTCTGATATAAATTATTATACCTTTCTAAGAAACTACTCATTACAAATACGTAACATTAGGATACTTAACAATGGCCCACATATACATAGATAGAGTAATACAGTATCTAAGATACACGTAATATCATTAATATCATAGATAGTACAAGTATATAGTGGTGGAACTTTTAAGAGAATCATAAGCTTGTACAACCACTTATAACTCCCTTAAAGGTTCCCAACATGATGGCATAAGTCATAAGGTACGATTACAAGACATAAACAAAAGTAACTCTAATGCCCGAAGCTCCAGAGAATCCAAGCTCAGACTTCATGTATGCTCCGAAGCACTCAACCTGTAGATGTACTTGCGCCCCTGTCTGTATCTAAAACAAAGGGTGGTGGAATAGGGTGAGCTCCACGGACTCAGTAGGGGGATCACTCCGGTTTTTTATAAAACCGTGTAATATGCAAGTTTCACATTGCTAGGGTTTCCATAAAACATTTGAATCCGGAGTGTCTTACCTATATGCGTCTTAATTAATATGGATGCATCATGTTACAAATCTGAAAGCATCATTACTCATTTAATTTCTGACTAGTGCATAAAACATGGACTCTTTCTTGACATGTGCATGAGATATCTTTACTTGAGTTGGCACTAACCCTCTTATCTCTTTCTACCTCCACATCACCGAATCCCAAGACTATGAGCTCATATCTCTCTAGTTTCTACTAGACACACGGGGAAAGAGGGGTTTCTCACCTTCCCTTACTAGTGATCTCAGTGACCGAGGTTGCCAACCCTCCCTTACTGACGACACTAGTGACCGAAGGTTACAATTGCTTACTCGATATTTCACTGCATTTCATTCATACTCAAGGTATCATACTATCATATTCTGACTTGTCATAGTATTTACAACATATATGCACATACACCACTGATAATCTCATTCTGAAATTAAGTACAAGTCCTTCATAGCATGCTTAATTCATAGTTCACATGAAACATTTCACTTATGCACATAATTGCATTCACATATCATTTTATCTTTAATTTGTCAAATTCCTTGCATAAACATTCTTTTTAATTCTGAATATCCATAATAAACATGTTGCAATAATTTAAATTTCCAGAAAAAGGTTAGAATCCTTAAAATACCAAAAAGCACAAAATACAACATTTAAGGCAATTCCGCAAAAATTCTACGATTTGGCCGCTAGCGCGCTCCTTGTGGCCGCTAGCGCCCAACGTGATGAATTCACTTGCTAGCGTGTACGTACGCTAGCGGCTATGATCTGGCCGCTAGCGCGTGACTCGACTCTGCATTCAAACCAGCATCAGAACAGCACCCATATTCATGCACCAAATGATTTCTAATCAATCCTTAAGCTTAGAAACGTACAGATACATATTATAACATAAATCTAAACCCCTACCTCTTGTAGTTTAACCCTCTAACACCAAGAACCACCTTGTTCTTCCTTGAGCTACTTGTTCACCACTCTTTCTAGACTTTGATGATGATGAACACAATCCTTGAGCCTCTGATAGATTATGTTCGGTTCAAAATAAAGGAAATGAGGTGAGGAACTCAAATATGGGGCTGGTTTCTGAGTGAGTTGAGTTTTGAGTGGAGTGGTGATGAGATTTGTGAAGTTTAGTGGTTATGGAGGTTAAGAGAATTTGTGTTTTAAGGTTTTGGGAGCTTAGAGTTTAAGTTTATGATAATAGGAAGCTTACTTCAGGGTGAGGGAAGTGTTTAGGGACTGAGGGAATTAAGGGAAATTATAGGAAGATGAAGGGCTTGGTTGAAAGTGCAAAATTGCAGATATGTTGTTCTGTCCTCGAGCTGGTCGCTAGCGCGCGTTTCACGGTCGCTAGCGACCGCTTTCACCGCATTACCCGCTAGCGCCTTGTTACAGTCGCTAGCGAGGGACCTCTACCACCTCATCTGCTAGCGAGCTAAGTTGGCCGCTAGCGATGAAATACTGCTACATGACAGTAGCAGCAAGTAACGTACTCTAAATTCCCAAAATGCATCTAACTTTGTCCAAACCCTTACCAACAGTTCTTACTAGTACTTATACACTTGTGTAACCATACTCTTACCAAAATTACCATTTATTTCTTAAATTCCCTACCTAGATCATCATTCTTAATTCATTATTGTATTATACTAACTTCTCAACCTTATGAAATGCACTTAGCACTTCTAATACACATATTTTCACATAGTACACATAGCACATATTTAGTCAATCATACATGTCAAAAATACATTCTAATACACATATCCCAATTATACCTTGATCGAAGCGATTTTCATTAAATCTCTCCGATTAAAGCATGATTAGGATTTTGGGGTCTTACAGCGATAGGCAGGGCCGGCATGATTCCGCCACTCTTAAAGCCTCTAGAAATCGGTGGGTTATGCGGCAAGAAAGACGCGACAACAATAGTATACTCTCTGTACTCTCTGTGCTTTATCGTGAAAGAGAACAAGGTACAGTGATTTGATGGGTGTTTGTTTGTGCCTTTATTTAAAATCAGATGTAAGATACTAGTAGGATTTTGCTAAGCTCATTGATTTGTGTTTCCTCCATTTCTAGTGTTAAAATTGATGATTTCTAAGATTTTGTTTTACTATTGATGTGTGCTTGTTTGTGCCTTTATTTCGAATTTGATGTGAGATTCCAGTGGAGTTATCTCAACTCAGTGACTACCCCAATTCTCTTCCTGTTTATGTTGATACAAAACAAGTGGGATGAATAACAAAATGCTGGAATTTGTTTGTGAATTTATCTTGAATTATAATTAATATGGGTTTTAGTTATATGTATATAGGATAGGATTTTTATGTTTCCTTTCTTTTTACGATTTCACTTTTGAATCCTACATTGCATTCATGATGTATGCAATCCAAAGTAATGAATGAAAATGTTTACTTCTTATTTAGTTGTGATTTACTTGTCTAAGCGATTTAATCTGAATTATATTCTCTTTATCAAAACTAGTCAGTCAATTTCTGTATTGATTTAATTTGAATTACACTATTGTTGTACTAGCAGAATATTTTGCTGGACCTCTGGACCATAGTTTTATTCTAATGTAGCAGCTAAGCAATAGCAACTAGTTAATTGAATTTTATCATCAGTTTCTTATAGGCCTAATCCTCTGGATTAATCACTAATAATAGCCTGATACAATTCAACCATATCAGTTAAAGTGTGAATGTGACATAGTTGTAAATGAGTATGTAGAACCTTGTCGTGGCCCTAAAAACTCAGGATAGGCTTTGAACTTTTGGACTTAGTGCACAGACAAAAGCTCTATAAGAACCTCAAATTAGTAAATGGAAGAAAGTCTTTATTAGTGGAGCATATGGATCCACATGAATGAAATATTGTAAATAATTATAGTGCACGTGGGGGTTTTGTATATTAATAAAAGTAATCACCTTTATTAGATAGAACCAGAGTTGGTTATTACTTTCAGTAACATAGCGGTTGGTTATAACAATGTTGATGTCAATGTTGCAACCAAGTATGGTATAGTTGTTGGAAACACTCCTGTAAGCACCACCTTTCTATATATATATATATATATATATATATATATATATATATATGAGGAAGGTTACTCTCACACTAGTGTAAGAGTATTTTACTTACACCAAATTATAACCATTGGATGAAGTTTAATCCAAAGGTATAAATTGCATCTAATTAAAAGCATGTGCAATTAATTTTAGCATTTTTTTTCAAATTTTCTCTCTCTTCCTTATTTATTGTGACACTGCCACCCACCGTCACATTCTCACTTTTATGCATTTCTTACCTTTCTTGTCATCCTTTCTCTTTTAACATGGTAATTTTACTTTTACAAATTGCAAAAAAAGAGCCAAGTGAATAACAATATATAGTTTTGTTTGATTTGATTTTTAAATGGTTTTTTATTTTAGTCAAGTAGCCTCTAATAACTCAAGAGGGAGGATGAATTGAGTGCAAATTTGTTGTATGGACAATAAAAACTTTTTGGTATAACAAACTATGTCCACTAAAATGGATTGAATAGATGAGTGTGGAGAGTAATGTGTATCAAAGAAAATGACTTAAAAGTAAAAGAGATTGAAGGAGAGAAAATCAAACACAAAGAATTATACTGGTTCGGTCCCAACTTGACCTACATCCAGTTCCAAGACTCCTTCTTGGTGATCCACTATCTTTCTCAACCTTACAAGTTTCACCACCTTGTTGCCTATGGGATCCCTTACCTTTGCAACCAAGATGTGATACAAAACTTTGGTGATTCTCACAAATCACTCAAACACCAAGGGAATTAAACACCCTTGCAATCCAAAGTGTGAATGAATAAAGATTACAACAAGAAATTCTCTCTAGAAGAGTGATAGTACAAGTTGATTGCTCAAACTAATATCTCAAGTGTATAAGTAAATGTATGACCACAATAAGTATGAAAACTTGAGAATAATAAGTATAAAATAGAGTTTAAAATGTGTAAGCACGTTATCTAACATCAATGGCCGAATAACAATGGTATTTATAGAGTATGAAAGGATCCATGCATGAACCATTGTGATTTTTCAAGAAAAGATACGTTTTTTTGCACAGTGTAATCGATTACACGATTCGGTAATCGATTACAGTAATCGATTACAAGGTTGCTGTAATCGATTACATCTAGTCGTTTGATGTAATTTTGAAATCTTTTAAGTTGTAATCGATTACGATATCGTGGTAATCGATTACACACTCGCAAAAACCATTTTTAACATATTAAAAACATTTCTAAACATAGTAAAATGGTTTTTATGAAAATCAAAACTTATATAATGAGTTTTTCATAAAAAGCAAGAATAAGTTTTGAATATAATGACTTTAAATAAATATGTTTCAAAATCAAGTATCATAATTAATGTGGTCTCTATAATTACTTAAATTTTGAGATTTACATAAAGTCCTAATACCTTAGAGACAACTATGAAGTTCTTTAACTTGATATTTCTTTTATCATCAATCTTCAAGATATTCCGACATAATCAAAACTTGTAATAATATAGACATACAAACACAGTCTCCCCCTTTTTGATAATGTCAAAACTTTATCTTGAAGGAGGGTTAGAATAATTCAAACATGCGGCACTCCCTCTTAATATGATAAAAGATGTTAAAGAATAATGAGTAAAAATAAAATGGAGTATAACTCCCCCTTAATATGATAACCCATTACTCAAGTTACTTCTCCCCCTTTTTGACATAATCAATCAAAACAACTTAAGCAATCACAACAATACCAAAAAGAGAATATAACTTAAATGCATGATGAAATAGTATCCATAAACTATAAACCAAAGCAGAAACCATGATCTAGAAGTCAGAAAGTAGCAATATTTACAACATATAATCAGAAGGATCAAAGACTAATCAATATCAAAGTAATGCAAACCAACGTCAAATACATACATAACAAAATAAAACAAGACTTCTAGAAGTGCTCATCGCCTCCATCATCGCCAGTAGGAGCGTCGCCATCTCTGCCAGGTATCATAAACGGGTTGAACGGAGGTAAATGGATGGTGGCACGAATCTCGGCTAGGTTGTCCTCCATATGAGACATCCTAGTACCAAGGCTCGTCACGTCGCGATCGACACGATCAAAGCGCTCCCGGGTATAGAGGTGGAGACCCCGAATCTCATCCAACAGATCAACAGCATACTCAGGATACGGATCTGCAGGAGCGGCTGCTGGAGGAGGAGGAGGAGCTTCACCCGCCTTAGGAACCCAATTACCCGTTGGATCCTTGATCCAACCCATCTGATGGAGGGCAAAGGGACCAATGCGAAGATCGTGATCATGTCTCGCACGAACGGACTGCTCCCCGTCATGTGGTACTCCAAAATGCTGTAGAAAGCGAGTAATCAAAGCACCATAGGGAAGAGGTCCTCGCGATAGAGCATGCATCATGCGAGTCCGTACCAAAAACGCCCAATCAATCGGTTTTCCATGATGGATACCCCACATAGCAATCAAATCGCTCTCCAAAATCTGTGCAATGTTAGAAGTCCTAGGATACAGAATCCTAACATATACATAATGTAATAAGCGAAAGGGGAGAGTAAGGTTCCCAGCCAACAAACGTGCTGGAATCTGAGCCCCGGCACGATAAATCATCTGATGAGCGTCAAGAGAGTTATACTCATCTGACCAATCCAAGGGAACAACATTCTCGCCTTCGTAGGCGGCTCCATCAGTGTTTAACCCAGAAATCTCAGAAAATATAGCAGGAGTAATAACCATAGATACCTTTTTAACTTCAGTGATCAGAACACCATCATTACGAAGAGAAAGGTTCGAATAGAACATACGAATTGAATCCGGATAGTACCTTTCGCTCATCGTCGTGAATTGCTCGAGACCATTGTCGCGGATGATATTTGCGAGCTCGAAACCCTCTTCAGCAAAATAGGCGAGGTCGATGAACTTCGGAGGCACGATCTCCCGTTCCTTGAAGCTCTCAATATATCGCTGTTCTCGCGCAGCATGAGAGAAGTACCGCGGCATTGAGACACGGCTGGAGGCAATGTTGGAAGCGGCGGCAGCAGCGGCTTCCCGACCCGAGCGGCCGGCGTCCACGGCGGCACGGTAGCGAGCGCCGATGGAGATTCGTCCGCGTTTGGTCCATGAAGATTCAGCCATGGCGGTTTGAGAAAGAAGGGGAAAGAGAGGGTTTAGTTCGGATGGTTTTGTAGAGGAGAGGATGAGGAAGAGATTGGTGGCGGTGGTGTGTGTTTTGGTGGTGTGTGGTGGCCGGAAATGTAGAGAGAAGGTGGAGGGAGAGAAAGAGGCGCTGTTTAGAGAGAGAAAGAGGCGTTTTAAATGAAGAAGGCGTCGCGAACCCTAAAAACGCCGCAATGTAATCGATTACCGTAATCGATTACGACTATATCGTAATCGATTATGATACCGGAAAATGAGTCCCCAAAAATGGCGAACTCTCTGTTAATCGATTACGGGCCTCCGTAATCGATTACAAAATCGATAAAAGCCTTAAAAATGCTTATAAACAACATGTTAACATATAATAACATCATATTTTATGAAATGCACACAAATTAATAATATATGCTTGATATATGCACACACATAAATAATATATGCTTAATATATGCACACACATAAATAGTATATGCTTAATATATGCACACACATAAATAGTATATGCTTAATATATGCACACACATAAATAATAAATCATATATGATCATAGATATGACATGTGAGAACATATATTTAACTCAATATTAAGACATATGTAAATTTAAATAACTGTAACTATGTAGAGGGAGGAGAGATAATACCTAATTCGTTGCGGATGATATAGAATTGCTCTCTTGGAAGAGGTTTTGTAAAGATATCTGCTAGTTGTTTGGTAGTATCTACAAACTCCAAGATACAGTCTCCCTTTTGAACATGATCTCGAATAAAGTGACGTCTTATCTCGATGTGCTTTGTTCTTGAATGGAGAACTGAATTCTTTGAGAGATTGATGACACTAGTATTGTCACACTTAATAGGAATACGGGATAACTGGACTCCATAATCAAGTGTAACACCCTAATAATTACCTCTTTATGCTTAAGTCATATTGAGTTAATTATCGGAAATTAACATCTTGTTTCAGAGATTAAAGTTGAGTAAAGTAATAATGCGCGGAAAATAGGGCCGATTTGTTTTTCAAAAGAAAACAGATGTTTAAAACTCGGCTTGTGCGGAATATCTGATATGAATAATTATATCATTTTAAGAGCTTCTCATGTAAATACATAACATTAGAATACACAACAGTGGCCCACATGTATATAAATATAGTTCTACAATATCTGGAATACATATAACACCATAGAAAGTATAAGTACGTAGTGATGGAACTTTTAAGAAAATCATAAGCTTGTACAGCCACTTATAATTTCCTTAAAGATTCCCAAAAAAAGTGACAAAAGTCATAAAACATAAATACAAGACATAAACGGAAGTAAGCTAATATCCTAAGTCTTCTGGAATCCAGCTCTGAATCCATGTATGCTCCGAAGCATTTAACCCGTAGATGTACCAGCACCCCTGTCTGTATCTAAAACAAAAGTGGTGGAATAGGGTGAGCTCCACGGACTCAGTAGGGGTATCACTCCGGTTTAATATAAAAATAGTGTAATATGCAAGATTTACATTATTGGAAATTTCATAAATCAATTTATATCTGGAGTGTCTTACCTATATGCATCTTGATTAATATGTATGCAATATATATAAATATGAAAGCATCACTACTTATTTAATTTCTGATTGGTACATATACATAGACTCATCCTTGATATGTGCACATTAAACCTTTATTTGAAATTGGCATTAACCCTCTTATCTCTCTCTACCTCCACATCACCAAATCCCAAGACTATGAGCTCATATCTCTCTAGTTTCTACTAGACACACGGGGAAAGAGGGGTTTCTCACCTTCCCTTACCAGTGATGTCAGTGACCGAGGTTGCCAATCCTCCCTTACTAACGACACTATTGACCGAAGGTTGCAATTGCTTACTCGATCTACTATTGTCTTTCTTTCATATTCAAATTATCATAACTTGACTTGTCATAGCATTATAACATGTAAGCACATATACTACTGAGTATCATATTTTGAAATTTAAATATAAATTATTCATAACATGCTTCTTGCATATCTCACTTGAAAACATATCATTTTATACATAATTGAATCTACATGTCATTTTCTTTTTAATTTGCTTGATTCTTTTCAAATTCATTAGTATATATTTTAAACATATATAATAAACTTGTTACAGTAGTTTAAATCCTCAGAAAAGGGTTAGAAATCATTAAAATGCAAAATCACAAAATTCAGCATTTTTAAACAATTATGCAGAATTCTGCGAAATGGCCGCTAGCACGTCCTCTGTGGCCGCTAGCGTCCAATAACGCATGACCACTCGCTAGCGCCTAATGTATGGTCGCTAGTGCATGGTCATTCGCTAGCGGCTATGATTTGGCCGCTAGCGCGTGTCCCGACTCTGCATTCAAACCAGTTTCAGAACAGCCTTCATACTTGAGCATATAATGATTTCTAACCGATCCTTATGCATGAAAACACACAAATATGTATCATAACATAAATCTAAACCCGTACCTCTTGTAGTTTAACCCCCTAACACCAAGAATCACCTTGTTCTTCCTTGAGCTACTTGTTTAACAATCTATCTAGCTTTTGATGATGGTGAAGATGATCCTAGAGCTTCTGATGATATATAATCGATCTAAAATGAAGGAATTAGGATAGGAAATTCGGATATGGGGTCAGGTTCTTTGTGTGTTGAGTTTTGGATGGTATGGTGATGAGTTTTATTAAGTTTGGAGGATATGGAGTTGAGAGAATTTTGGTTTGAAGGGTTAGAGACTTTGAGATTGTGTTTTCTGAAGGTTATGTGGTTCCTTCAGAGGTAGGTAAGGGTTTTGGGACGGAGGGGCTAAGGGACAATTTTAAAAAAATGGAGGATTTAACAGAAAATGCAAAAATTGCAGAAATGTTGTTCTGTCCTCGAGCTGGTCGCTAGCGCGTGTTTCACGGTCGCTAGCGACCGCTCTCAGCGCATTACCCGCTAGCGCCCTGTTACGGTCGCTAGCGAGCTAAGCTTGCCGCTAGCGATGAAGTATTGCTACATGACAGTAGCAGCAGTAACACACTCCCAAAAATTCTAAAAAGCATCTAACTCACTCCAAACCATTTCCAACAGTTCCTACTAGTACTTATACACTTGTGCAAACATACTCTTACTAGAATTACCATTTATTTCTTAAATTCCCTACCTAGATCATCATTCCTACTCAATTTTGTATTTTTCTAACTTCTCAACCTTATGCAATGCACTTACCATTTCTAATACACATTTTTCCACATAGTACACATAACACATATTTAGTCAATCATACATGTCAAAAATACATCCTAATACACATATTTCCCAATTATGCCTTGATCGAAGCGATTTTCACTAAATCCCTCTTATTAAAGCGTAATTAGGATTTTGGGGTCTTACATTCTCCCCCCCTTAAAAAGAATTTCGCCCCCGAAATTCAATACGTGTAAATAGAGTAGGATGCAATTTCCTCATCTCTTCCTCTCTTTCCCACGTATATTCCTCCGCTCTCCCCCGCCCCCAGGCCACCTTCACCAATGGAACAGTCTTATTCCTTAAGTTCTTGATACTCCGGTCTAATATTCGGGTAGGAGGTAAAGGGAAAGTTAAGTCATCTTTTAGTTGTACCTCTTCGATTTCTAATACATGACTCGGATCAGAATTGTACTTTCGGAGTTGTGATACATGGAAAACATTGTGAAGGTTTGACAATTTTGGAGGTAAAGCAATACGGTATGCAACTGGACCTATACGATTTAGGATTTGAAATGGACCTAGGTATCTAGGACTCAACTTTTTAACTTTAATTGCTCTACACATTCCTGTGGTAGGGGTCACTCGTAAAAACACATGATCCCCGGCCTCAAATTCCAATGGCCTACGCCGATGATCCGCATAACTCTTTTGACGACTTTGAGCCGTCAAGAGCCTTTCCCTGATTCGTTGGATTTGTTCTGTGGTTTCTCTCACCAACTCAGGTCCTAGGGTACTATTTTCTCCCGGATCATACCAACACAGCGGAGAACGACACTTCCTACCATACAACGCTTCAAAGGGTGCCATCCCTATGCTAGCATGGATGCTGTTGTTGTAGGAAAACTCAACTAGAGGCAACATCTTATCCCAACTACCCTTATTGTCCAAAACACACGATCTCAACATATCCTCTAGGGTTTGGATAGTCCGCTCGGACTGTCCATCGGTTTGTGGATGGTAAGCTGTGCTCATACGAAGTTCAGTTCCAAATGCCTCTTGCAAGGCCTCCCAAAAACGAGAAGTAAACCTCGGATCTCGATCCGAAATAATACTCTCGGGTACTCCGTGTAACCTTACAACCTCTCGGATATACAAACTTGCTAACTTTTCTAAGGGATAAGTTACTCTGATGGGTAAAAAGTGAGCCGATTTCGTCAATCGGTCTACTATTACCCAAATGGCATCATTACCGGCTTGGGTTTTTGGTAACCCCACCACAAAATCAATAGCTATACTTTCCCACTTCCAATGAGTGATTTGCAGTGGTTGTAACATACCGGGTTCCTTTTGGTGCACAATCTTCACTTTTTGACACATTAAACACCGGTTCACCCAGTCTGATACATCTTTCTTCATACCGGGCCACCAAAACATTTTCTTTAGATCTTGATACATCTTGGTTGCGCCCGGGTGAATGGTGAAGTGGCTTTTGTGAGCCTCCTCCAGAATACTACTCCGGAGGTCACCATAAGCAGGTACACAGATTCTTCCTTTACATCTCCACAAACCATCTCCGTCCTTACTAAACCCCTCTACCTTCTCATCATTCGCCGCCTGTACTAACTTTAAAAACTCCTCATCAATCCCTTGAACTTGCATAATATCCTCCTTGAACTTACTAGAAACTGTAAGGTGACTAACCCTAACACTTATCGGGGTAAAGGAAACTCCTAGGTTAAGATTCCTGAAGTTCTCCAATAGTTCCGTCTCCTTTATCATCAAGTGAGACACATGAAGCATTTTGCGACTTAAAGCGTCCGCTACCGCGTTCGCTTTTCCCGGATGGTAGTTCAATCCAAAATCATAATCTTTTAAAAATTCCATCCATCGTCTTTGCCTCATGTTTAGTTCTTTCTGACCAAAGAGATATTTCAAACTCTTATGATCAGAGAAAACTTCAAATCTCACTCCGTACAAGTAGTGACTCCAAATCCTTAAAGCAAAAACGATTGCGACAAGCTCCAGGTCATGGGTAGGATAATTCACCTCGTGTGGCTTCAATTGCCGTGAAGCATATGCCACTACTTGGTGATGTTGCATCAACACGCAACCCAACCCTTTCCCTGAAGCGTCGCAATAAACTTCAAAAGGTTCATTAGGATCAGACACTACAAGTACAGGTGTTGTGGTCAATCTCTCCTTTAACTCTGCAAAACTTCTTTCACATTCATCAGACCACACAAAAGGAGCATTCTTTCTAGTAAGCTTTGTCAAAGGTAAAGCAAGCTGCGAAAAACCCTTAATAAACCTACGGTAGTATCCGGCTAATCCTAGAAAGCTTCTAATCTCAGTAACCGTAGTTGGTCTCTCCTAGTTAACCACTGCTTCCACCTTACTAGGATCTACAGCTATGCCCTCTGCAGATACTACATGGCCTAAAAACTTGACTTCCTTCATCCAAAACTCACACTTACTTAACTTGGAATACAACTTCTTTTCTTTCAATACTTCCAAAACTAACCTAAGATGACTTTAATGTTCTTCCTCCGTTCTAGAATAAATTAATATGTCATCAATGAAAACAACTACAAACTTATCCAAGAACGGTCGGAAGATTCGGTTCATATAGTCCATAAACACCGCCGGGGCATTAGTTAATCCAAAGGACATCACTGTAAACTCATAATGCCCATAGCGAGTTCGGAAAGCCGTCTTAGGTATATCCTCACCTTTGACCCTAATCTGATGATATCCTGACCTTAAATCTATCTTGGAAAACACCTTCGCCCCTCTCAACTGATCCATCAAATCATCTATTCTAGGAAGGGGATATTTATTCTTTATTGTCACCTTATTCAACTGCCTGTAATCTATACATAATCTCATACTCCCATCCTTTTTCTTGACAAACAACACTGGGGCTCCCCACGGTGAAGCACTAGGTCTAATAAACCCCTTCTCCAACAACTCTCCCAATTGTGTCTTAAGTTCGTTCAACTCACTGGGTGACATCCGGTAAGGGGCCATAGAGACAGGCCCTGTACCCGGAACTAAATCAATGCTAAACTTTACTTCTCTGGACGGAGGAAACTCGGGTATGTCATCAGGGAAAACCTCTAGATACTCTCTTACTATGGGTATGGCGTCTAGGCTCAGTTTAATTTCCACATAATTTGAGGCAAGAAATACAAGACCTTTATGTGTAACCCCACTTTGACTTAACTCCACAGGATATACTGACAAACTAAGAGAAACTGTAGGTGACTCAGGATTAAGTATACTGGAGGTATCGTGGAATATGACAGACTTGGCATGACAATCCAATAAGACTTTATTCACTGACAACCAATCCATACCTAAGATCACACCCAAACCCGACATAGGTAAATAGATAAGATCAAAGATAAACGACCTATCCCCTAACATGAATTGACATTTAGTACAGACAATGTTTGTACTTATAGGTTTCGCTGTAGGTGTGGACACATGCAAATCATATGGTAACTCACACATAGGTAAATGCAACTCCCTAGCATGCTCATATGATATAAATGAGTGTGTAGCTCCCGAATCGAAAAGTACAACTAACTCTTGATTCTTAACTTTACACTTACCCATTATTATTTCATTTGACCGGACAACATCCTCTACATTAACTGTAAAGACTCTTCCCTGGTGCTGGGGCCTGGAGGGGGTCGGAGCTGAGGTCTGCGCCTGAGGGAACTGACGGCAATCTCTGGCAATGTGGCCTGGCTTGCCACATCTGTAGCATACATTCTGCCCTGCAAAACAAACCCCTCTGTGTCCTTTATTGCATTGGGGACAGATTGGTGTCTTTGTAGCTCTAGGAATCATAGCCTGACGTGGTGGTGGTGGTGGTCCTTGTTGAGGCCTAGCACGATTTGGGCCTCTTAAAGGTCGGGAGGGAAACCGACCGGGTGGAAAATTCTGTCTTTTGAACTGAGGAGCCTGTGGTGCTAAACTCCTCCTAGAACTCTCCACTAAAGTACTGTCATCTGACTGGCGGGCTTGTTCATGAACTCTACAAGCCTCTACTAACCGGGGATAACTATCGATCTGCAAGTGGTTCATCGCCTTCTGCATTTTCTGATTTAACCCATTTCTATATTTCATACATTTCCAAGACTCCATTGGATTGCCTTGGAACATCTCTTGGAACTTAATAAGATGTTCAAATTGTGCCGTGTATTCCGCTACTGACATCTTTCCTTGGGTCAAATTCATGAACTCCCGTTCTTTCGCCTCTCTGATGGACCTGGGAAAATATTTATCATAAAACATTTCCTTGAACCTATGCCAAGGAATAGGGATCCCCGCAGCATCCATTCTGGCCTTTTCTCCCCTCCACCAATTTCCAGCATCCTGTTGCAGCATAAAAGTGGCAAAAGCAGTGCGCTATAATTCTGAACACTGCACCACTGTAAAGATCTTCTCCATTTCCTCGATCCACTCCCCTGCTACTGCCGAATCGACAGAACCTGTAAACACTGGGGGATTTACCCCTCTGAACTCCGCAAATCGGGCATTTCCCCTGTCAGTTTCTGGCTGTGGTATGGGAGGGGTCTGGCGGCCCATAACTTCCGCCAGTTGCTGAACCGCTCTAGCCCTTCCCGCCAAGGCCTCACTTGTTCCTTGGTTGCCATCTGAACTACTCGCAGTCTGTCTCGCCTGTCGTCTTTTTGGTGCCATTAGTACTTGTACACACCAACATAATCACAGAGGTGATCAGTCTCCATAATCACATTAGGCACATACAACTACCTATGTCCCAAACAGACAAGTCATGCTCACGTTACACAACTATAAGCATAACACTATCGCACTATGCAACAAAAGCATAGATGGCCATAACCCCAAGCCTTAAGGTTCGACCTGCTCTAATACCAAAATGTAACACCCTAATAATTACCTCTTTATGCTTAAGTCATATTGAGTTAATTATCGGAAATTAACATCTTGTTTCAGAGATTAAAGTTGAGTAAAGTAATAATGCGCGGAAAATAGGGCTGACTTGTTTTTCAAAAGAAAACGGAAGTTTAAAACTCGGCTTGTGCGGAATATCTGATATGAATAATTATATCATTTTAAGAGCTTCTCATGTAAATACATAACATTAGAATACACAACGGTGGCCCACATGAATATAAATATAGTTCTACAATATCTGGAATACATATAACACCATAGACAGTATAAGTACGTAGTGATGGAACTTTTAAGAAAATCATAAGCTTGTACAGCCACTTATAAGTTCCTTAAAGATTCCCAAAAAAAGTGACAAAAGTCATAAAACATAAATACAAGACATAAACGGAATTAAGCTAATATCCTAAGTCTTCTGGAATCCAGCTCTGAATCCATGTATGCTCCGAAGCATTTAACCTGTAGATGTACCGGCACCCCTGTCTGTATCTAAAACAAAAGTGGTGGAATAGGGTGAGCTCCATGGACTCAGTAGGGGGATCACTCCGGTTTAATATAAAAATAGTGTAATATGCAAGATTTACATTATTGGAAATTTCATAAATCAATTTATATCCGGAGTGTCTTACCTATATGCATCTTGATTAATATGTATGCAATATATATAAATCTGAAAGCATCACTACTTATTTAATTTCTGATTGGTACATATACATAGACTCATCCTTGATATGTGCACATTAAACCTTTATTTGAAATTGGCATTAACCCTCTTATCTCTCTCTACCTCCACATCACCAAATCCCAAGACTATGAGCTCATATCTCTCTAGTTTCTACTAGACACACGGAGAAAGAGGGGTTTCTCACCTTCCCTTACCAGTGATGTCAGTGACCGAGGTTGCCAATCCTCCCTTACTGACGACACTAGTGACCGAAGGTTACAATTGCTTACTCGATCTACTATTGTCTTTCTTTCATATTCAAATTATCATAACTTGACTTGTCATAGCATTATAACATGTAAGCACATATACTACTGAGTATCATATTTTGAAATTTAAATATAAATTATTCATAACATGCTTCTTGCACATCTCACTTGAAAACATATCATTTTATACATAATTGCATCTACATGTCATTTTCTTTTTAATTTGCTTGATTCTTTTCAAATTCATCAATATCTATTTTAAACATATATAATAAACTTGTTACAGTAGTTTAAATCCTCAGAAAAGGGTTAGAAATCATTAAAATGCAAAATCACAAAATTTAGCATTTTTAAACAATTCTGCAGAATTCTGCGAAATGGCCGCTAGCGCGTCCTCTGTGGCCGCTAGCGTCCAATAATGCACGACCACTCGCTAGCGCCTAATGTATGGTCGCTAGCGCGTGGTCATTCGCTAGCGGCTATGATTTGGCCGCTAGCGCGTGTCCCGACTCTGCATTCAAACCAGTTTCAGAACAGCCTTCATACTTGAGCATATAATGATTTCTAACCGATCCTTATGCATGAAAACACACAAATATGTATCATAACATAAATCTAAACCCGTACCTCTTGTAGTTTAACCCCCTAACACCAAGAATCACCTTGTTCTTTCTTGAGCTACTTGTTTAACAATCTATCTAGCTTTTGATGATGGTGAAGATGATCCTAGAGCTTCTGATGATATATAATCGATCTAAAATGAAGGAATTAGGATAGGAAATTCGGATATGGGGTCAGGTTCTCTGTGTGTTAAGTTTTGGATGGTATGGTGATGAGTTTTGTTAAGTTTGGAGGATATGGAGTTGAGAGAATTTTGGTTTGAAGGGTTAGAGACTTTGAGATTGTGTTTTCTGAAGGTTATGTGGTTCCTTCAGAGGTAGGTAAGGGTTTTGGGACGGAGGGGCTAAGGGACAATTTTTAAAAAATGGAGGATTTAACAGAAAATGCAAAAATTGCAGAAATGTTGTTCTGTCCTCGAGCTGGTCGCTAGCGCGTGTTTCACGGTCGTTAGCGACCGCTCTCAGCGCATTACCCGCTAGCGCCCTGTTACGGTCGCTAGCGAGGGACCTCTACCGACTCATCCGCTAGCGAGCTAAGCTTGCCGCTAGCGATGAAGTACTGCTACATGACAGTAGCAGCAGTAACACACTCCCAAAAATTCTAAAAAACATCTAACTCACTCCAAACAATTTCCAACAGTTCCTACTAGTACTTATACACTTGTGCAAACATACTCTGTTAAATTCCCTACCTAGATCATCATTCCTACTCAATTTTGTATTTTTCTAACTTCTCAACCTTATGCAATGCACTTACCATTTCTAATACACATTTTTCCACATAGTACACATAACACATATTTAGTCAATCATACATGTCAAAAATAAATCCTAATACACATATTTCCCAATTATGCCTTGATCAAAGCGATTTTCACTAAATCCCTCCGATTAAAGCGTAATTAGGATTTTGGGGTCTTACATCAAGTAGTTGTTGCTTCATCCAAAGGATTTGAGCACAACAACTTCCCGCAACCACATATTCGGCCTCGGCAGTAGATAAAGCGACACTGTTTTATTTCTTACTATGCCAAGACACTAATGCACTTCCCAAGATATGACATGTACCACTTGTGCTTTTCCGATCCGTTTTACATCCAGCAAAGTCCGAATCAGAATATCCTACTAAACAACAAGAAGCACATTTTGGATACCACAAACCAAGATTATTTGAACTTTTGAGATACCTTAAGATCCTCTTTGTTGCAGTTAGATGAGACTCTTTTGGATTGGCTTGATATCTTGCACACATGCACACACTAAACATAATATCAGGCCTACTTGTAGTTAAGTATAAGAGAGATCCGATCATACCTCGATACATTGTGATATCTATAGATTTTCCATCTTCATCTTTGTCAAGATAGCAAGAGGTGCTCATAGGTGTTGCAATTTCTTTTGCTTGATCCATTCCAAAACGCTTTAGCAACTCCTTGCAATACTTTGATTGATGAACAAAGATGCCATCTTTAAGTTGGAGTATTTGTAGCCCAAGGAAATAATTCAATTCTCCCATCATAGACATCTCAAACTCGCTTTGCATAATGTTAGAGAACTCTTCACATAAACATTCATTACTAGCACCAAAAATAATATCATCAACATAGATTTGAACTAAAAGAATGTCACTCCCTTTTTGTTTTATAAAAAGAGTAGTATCAACTTTTCCCCTTGAAAAACCTTTTTCCATAAGATAGATACTTAAACGATCATACCAAGCCCTTGGGGCTTGTTTTAAACCATATAAAGTCTTTTTCAATTTATAAACATGGTTTGGAAAACTATGATTTGTAAAACCGGGGGGTTGATCTACATAAACTTCTTCTTGAATAAAACCATTTAAGAAAGCACTCTTAACATCCATTTGATAAAGCTTGAAATCCATGATACATGCAAATGCAAGCAACATTCTAATGGCTTCTAATCTAGCAACAGGAGCATATGTTTCTTCATAATCTATGCCTTCTTCTTGATTATAACCTTTTGCTACTAATCTGGCTTTATTTCTAACAATAATTCCATTTTCATCAAGTTTGTTTCTAAACACCCATTTTGTACCAATTATTTGATGATCTTTAGGCCTAGACACTAAATCCCATACTTGACTTCTTTCAAATTGATTTAGTTCTTCATGCATAGCCAAAAGCCAATGTTCATCATTAATTGCTTCATTTATATGTTTAGTGTAACACCCGTAGCCCGGGGCTGGCGTACGGCAGATACGAACGATTATAAGTGATGGTCATGATGCGTTAATAAGTGACGATACACAATAGTTATGTGTGATGATGTTGTTTTGATGTATTTAATTAATTGAATGAAATTATGTGGCGTACGCGCGATTGGCAAAAGTGATTTGACACGGCTATGTGTTTTGTATTTTGAACGAATACATGTGATGAATCATGGTGTTTTTGTGAGTTTTGATATGATGATTGATTTTGTGAACCTAAGTCAGTACACCTTGTATCTCCATTTGATCGTGTTTCCTTCTCCATCCAAGAACCTTTAGGATCTGGAAGTTTGTTGTGAGGCAAGATAAATTCGAATTCATTATTGCATGTGGCTGTAAGAGGCTGAGCTTCATTGTGAGCTTCCATGGTGGTGGTTTTATTTGTTGTTGTATGATGAAATATTATGAGGATGTGTGAATGATGGGTATGAGTTAAGTTACTGATGTGTTTTGAAAGTGTGCATTCATTAGTTTTATGCATTTTGATCTTTGGAAACGATTTGGTGAGCAAAGGAGCAAAAATCGGGAAAACAAAGTGCAGAATTCGGACTCTGCTGCATTGAATTTCCAAAATTGAATTTTATGGCCCTGTTATCTCCAAAATTGAATTTCCTCTTATTGAAAATGTGTTGTGCATTGAAAAATGATTTCAAAAGGCTTGTAAATTTCCTTTAACCTTGTTGTATTGGTGATTTGATGAATTGTTATATATATAGGCAGATATTCAAATGCTAAATTATAAGGAATTAATTATGACCTTATAAGATTGAATTTTGGTTAGATATTATGATGTGTAAACATGGTCATGTATGAGCAGAAGTGACATATATATATAAATATATGTATATGGGTGCATATATATATATATATATATATAATTGTATTTATGTTATGTAACTTAAATGATATATATGTGCTATGTGTTTAGAGATAATAATTTAGGTTGCTTGTGGAGCAATGCAAGCCTCGTATTTTATTTATAATGAGTTATTAAACCCCTGAGAGAGGTTATGATCGTTATAAAAATTTAGTGAGACTGTAATCATTATTTTAGAAAGTCCAAATCGGTGTTTAGAATTTAGTTGGAAACAAATTCACCAATGTTGGATATTACAGATTTTAAGATATCACTATTATTATTTTTCCACATAATAGCAATTATTGAATTATCTTTTAATAAATTAATAATGTGGAAATTAATAATATGATGAATGAATTATTTTAAATTATTATGAGTCTCATATAATTATATAAATTTTAATAACGATCGTTAGTCACTTCAATTGTGATAATTGGATGTTTAGTGAGTAAGTGAGTAAACCTGAGCTTAATCCTAAACACAACCGGGACCACTTTTAAGAACTCTAAGCCTTCCAAATTATTAAACTCTCACCACAAAATTTTAGTTGCAATTCCTTACTCACAGTCATACTCAACAACATACTCATACTCACTACCTAAATACATTTAACACTCAAACAACACAAAAATTAAAATAAAAACACCCCCATTACCCTTATAAGTCTCGGCCACACTCCCCCTTTTTGGACATAACCACACACTCTCACAAGACACAAATTTCAGAAGCCATTTTCTCCCCTTGGAGAACTCATCCACGGCCAGCACCTAGGAGCACCCAAGAGAAGCCATTTCCATCCCGTTTTCTTGCTTTTCTTCGAGGTTCAAGGTGAGTTACCCTTCCTACTACCCTATTCCTTTGTTTCCCCTTCTTGCATGTGTGTATTGGCTTCTGAAATGTACTGATTGAGGGCTGAATTTCGTGCATGTCTGAGAGCTGTAAATCCATGGCTGAGGGTGAAGTTTAAAGCTTGATAATGCTTGATTCTTGTGATTTTGTTCATGCATGTGTGTATGGTGTTAATGATCTCTTGTGTTTTAATTCTGAAATTGGTTTATGGTTGCTGTTTGTGTGTGTCATTGAATGTGTTTTCTGATGTTGGATCATATGGAGAAATTGGATAGAGGTTAGGGGTGAAGGGAGAGTGTTTTGGGGGTGAATCTGCATTTTTTGCATAGTCGGGCCGCCCCAGCGGTCTCCTGGACCGCCCAGGCGGTCCGCCTCTCAAAATCGGGCAAGAAAGCACTGCAGAGACCGCCCCAGCGGTCATCAGGACCGCTCAAGTGGTCATGACCGCCCAGGCAGTCAGCAGAGGGCCCGGGCAGTCTGCTCCCTGTCTTGGACAGCAACATTGTCAAATGGTCCTATTTTCTCCGAAATTGATTTTCCTACTTATATATATGTGTTAAGCCTTGAGGGAACATGTTATGGGACATGGGAACTCCCTCTAAACACTTAATAATAATATCTTTGTGAATTATTTTATAAATTAAGAATAAATGAATCCCTTGGTAAAATTGCTATTAATTGTACGTGAAATCAAGTTTTAGGAGGTAAATGAGCTAATCCTAAGTATGAGGGGACTAATTCAGAATTTTATGTTTATATAATGGAGTTGTATTTTAAATCTTGATTCCACTTTTATGTCAAGTTAAGGCTTGGGCCTCTTTTTGGAAAAATTCATGTGTTAGAGCAAGTGATGTACATGTGTGTTCATTAATCGAATTTATTTTAGAAAAGCGGGGTAGTAAGATGCATGATTCTTTCTATGAACTAATGAGGGGACGATTAATAAGAGAATATGGTAAATATGTTGTCATGTTAAATTTAAAGTGAGAGGAGTGTGAACTTGACACAAGGTGCATGTAAGTGACAAGGTATTATAATGAAATGGAAATGATCCATGTATTGCTAATTGAGATAAGGAACTATGTATTGTTGAAATGAGATAATAATAAGTGATTGTGTTAAGATAATTAGTTGTGTTTGATGCAATATGTGATGGTGGTAACATGAATCGAGGAATTGTAATTGCGATGACGTAGCGTATGTGATAAAATAAGACTATTAAGCTAAAGTGATGAGTTAATATGAGATTATGATTTTATATGATGAAATGAGATGATGAGTTATGTGTTGATATAAAATAACGTGGAGATAGTTAAATTGAAATGATAATTGCATTCAAATATGAATTGTGCTTATAATTATTGATTCTTGTACGATGTAGTACGTTGGATGGAAGTGATAGGTTGCGTGTTCTGATAGTATGATATGGCTAAGGTTTAGCTAAATCGTAATGATAGGAAATATTTGTTGAGCTGGATTTTGACAGATATAATTTTACTGGGACTTAGGTCCTAAGGCTGGGCAGAGCCCCGTGATATAACATACTGGGACTTCGGTCCTAATGCCGGGTAGAGCCCCGAGATATAATCTTACTGGGACGTTAGTCCTAAGGCCGGGCAGAGCCCCGTGACATAACTTACTGGGACGTTAGTCCTAAGGCCGGGCGGAGCCCCGTGATACAACTTACTGGGACGTTAGTCCTAAGGCCGGGCGGAGCCCCGTGATACAACTTACTGGGACGTTAGTCCTAAGGCCGGGCGGAGCCCCGTGATACAACTTACTGGGACGTTAGTCCTAAGGCCGGGCAGAGCCCCGTGATACCACCTACTGGGACTCGGATCCTAATGCCGAGCAGCGCCCCGTGAGCCATACCGCTCGTCGAAGCGAGGAGACTAATCAATTATGCCGCTCGCTGAGGCGACGAGAATCATCGGTCATACCGCTCGTCAAAGCGAGGAATCTAATCGGTTACGCCGCTCACCGAATCGAAGGGGATTACCGTTTGTCTCTAGAGATGCATTCTATGTCGCTGACGTGTTTAGGTGGACGCACGGTGAAATGTGATTTGATGATTTTGATTTTCGAGAGGTGAAAGTATTATTTATAATTGATTGAGAGACCCTCGAGAACTTAGAAAAAGACTCCTAGGTCTCCCCTTTTAGAAACAGACCGTAAGATGTTTGGCCCAGTCAAAGTAAGGACTTATGTTTTGGAGAAATAAAGTATTGTTTTGTACAAAGTATTACTTTGACTGGCTAAAATCGATGTATCGAGCACATAGGTGATGGCTATGTCGTGTCAACCATAAATTTAATTATTTTTAAACCAAGTTCCCCTAATATAGTTTAGTGGAAATCAGGGTCGTCTCTCACAAGGAATGGCTAAGAGAGTAATGCACAAGACTAGTTTTTTATATGGGTTTGTCACAATTGGGGGGTTTTTGTATGCAAGGGAATTAAATTGGAATAAATTTAAAATAATAAAAACAGCGGTTTATGGGGGTGGAACATTCATTAGGGTGTTATCATTGGCTACAAAAGAATGCATGAGTTGATTAATTACGCCGGAGTTAGATCTAACTCCTTTGTTGTGATTCTAATGATCAATCGCCTAGAATGAGATTAATTAGTGAGATCTCACCTTTAGTTCCACTTTCAACAATTATTAAAACCAATCACATTAATCTAATTAAAGAGACTAATCAGCCAATTAATTACTCATTACCAATTCCTAATATGTCATGCATCAATTAATTAATTAACACATAAACATATGCCAATGGGTTAGCCAACTCAATCGAGTAAGCCAAGACAAAGGATTAAACACACAATTTAAGATCTCAAATTATATGCCAAGGATTGATAATGAAAACTTATGCAAGATTAAGAGCAAAGCCTCAATTTACCCCAATGATGTTCACACCCTCACAAACCACCAAGAACTTAGCTACTCATGGCAAGAAATTAAAAGGCAAGAAATAAATTGGAATAAAGAAAGCAATTAATAATAAAGAACAAAGTAAGAAATTAAATGCAAGTTGGAAAGAGTTGAAGAACGAATAACTGAATTAATGATAAAAGAGTACTTACAAAACCCAAAAGGGCTGGACGAATAACGTTTGAAATGTAAAAGACGGAGTTAGAGTTAAACTAGGAAAGATGGAAATCCTAATGGGAAGCAAAAATAACTCTAACTAGGAAAAGAAAATATGTAAAAGTGGAGGTGTTGAGAGGTGTTGTTTCTGATGCATTAGCTCTCTTTAAATAAGATGAACAGCCTCCAAACCCTAGTCAATTTGGGCCCCCAACTCGTGCAGATAGGGTTTCTGCTGAGACAGAGTTGCGGCTCGGCGCTGGGGCGCGTATAGCTCGCTAGTGCGCCAGCGCTGTGCACGTGACGAGTTTAAGTGAGCCACGCGCGCTGGGGCGCGCTATGGGCGCTGGAGCGCTCGATGCCTGTTCTGAATTCCACTGCTCCGCTTCTTGCTCAGTTCCTGATGTTTACAGCTCCAATAATACGTGTGACCTGCACTAAAAATACAAAATATCCAAGATCAAGTGCAAAGGTCATCCTTGAATTGTAAAAACATCATAAAACTTGTTATTTTAGCCTTTATTTCTATTAAGCTCAGATTAATTTCAAGTTGTATTAAATACAATTAAAAGGCTAAATTAGAGCAAAGAATTGCATACAATCATCCAAATTAAGGGTGTAAAATACTGGTAAAAACCACGTTATGAAATATCCCCACACTTGAACAATTGCATGTCCTCATGCAAAAACAATGATTCCAAGCATCTCTCAAAGCAAAGCATTGGCTAATACATCTAACACCTAAGTCCTAAAAGAGAAAAAATAAAATCTACAGATGATGGGCAGTTATTCAAAACAGCACACCTTGGTCAGATTTATACAATACCTTTGACATGTTATCAGTTGACATTAAGAAAAGTTTATGAGTTAGGAGAATCAATTCATGTTATGCAAAGTTGGTTGATTTGGCCCTCACCAGTATGTTTCTCTCTCAATCACTCAGTGTTTTGGCTAAGCACTCAATTGAATATTTCACACAAGTATTCACATTCCATAAATTTGCTATACTCCTAACATTGCAATTCTACAAACATGGTGCATCAAGAGGTCTTTTCAGGGTTGTAACGGGGCTTAGGACAGGTGTGGCATATATGGGAAGTGGACTTAATTCCAAAAAACTAAGATTTCATGGTTTGATCAATCCTAGATGACTTCTATCACTACAGAAAAGATGGAGAGAGAAGAGATGGAGAGAATAGAAATACCCAAGATCAATAACCCATAAACTCTTACAATTAACATTCCCAAGGTTCCCAAATATTTCCATATCAATTCCCAGGAACCCAACAACCTTTATTTGCATAATTCACATCTTTTTTCTTGATTTTTTTGTATTTTTCGATTTTTTTTTTGTTACCTCATCTCAATTCTTTTGGTAATTAAAATGAGGTGGAAAAGAAAATAACAAAGGACCACTTATGTACAAAAGCTACCCTTACAGTTATATCCCAATATTTTGCACTCTATATCAGTGCTCAATTTAACCCAATTTCCCCACACTTAAGACCTTTGCCCAATAATCAAACCATGTCCTCCTAGTTTCTCATAAGGGATTGTTCATTGTTTTTCTGTCTTTGGCTTGTAATGAGCTTAGTAACAAAAAGGGATAAAGGCTCAAATTGACTACAAACAAATGGGAATTGTGTATGGGTTGGCTATTTGGCTAAGTGACTTTTAAATGTAAAAACAAAATTATGCCTCAATCACATGCAACATGTATAAAATGCAAAACAAGAATCAAGCAAATTCAGGAATAACAAATACAAGTGTGTGTGTGCTCACAGAAAGAAAGTGATTAGTTGATACATGTAATCACATTTAAGGCTCAAATCTCACAGGTAATCCAACCAACCAAACAGAGATAACACCAACAATTCAAACTCATATTAGATTATCATGCCAACATTTCAGAGTTAAAATTAAAGGGCAGAGCAATTTCAGACCAAAAGGTGCTATTAAGAAAACTACCCAATCATCTACCTAAAAATACATAAAAATAAAATAAAATAAAGAAAAAAAGTTAGGCATGCCATTATTTACAAAAGCCAATTTTATCTACACCCTCCCCACACTTGAATGAGACACTGTCCCCAGTGTCAACAAATTAAAGAACAGAGAGAAGGGTATAGAAAGGACCTACGGAGGACTCAATCGTCCTCTGAACCATCATCATCCTCATCACCATCCTCCTCCTCAGCGTCATCATCCTCATCATCATCGCCATCCTCGTCCTCATCGACATCAATAGGAGCCTGGGACTGTCCCGGAGCTCCATAACCGGCGGAAAAGATCTGGTCAATGTAGGATCGGAAACCGCTCTGCATCTCAGCGATCCTCTGGTCATAATGAGTCTGCATGGCCAGGTACCGCTAATCATGATAGCTCTCAGCAGCAGCGAACTTCTGATCGAAGTACTCCCTCATGTTGACCTCCATCTGGGTCAACTGTGTAGAGAGGGAATCTAGGGGATTCCCGGCTGGCTGGGTCTTGTTCTGAGCGGCTGCATCCTTGGTAGCAAGACCGGCGGCAGTGATGGTGGAATGTGGCCCTTGCCACTCGTCGTCGGCGTACTCTGGCACACCACACTGGATAGCCAAAGAGGTGATCAGAGAAGGATAGGGAAGGCACCTGTAGGCCTCAATGTGGTAAGCCTGATGCATGGTGCGCTGAAGACGAGTGGGCAAGTCTACCCAGTGGCCCACCATAATGCAGTAGAGGTGGAGAGCCTGATCTGTGGTGAGCTCGGAGATGTGGGAGACTGGGTAAATGTGGCTGTAGTAGATGCGGGACCACGCTCTGGCCTCCAGGTTGAGCGTGTAGATCTTCAGTGTGCGGGGAAGCATATTGGCTCCCAGTGTCCAGCTGCAACCCGGTAGGCAGAGGCGATTCTTGATCGCATCCAAACTCGTGTCAGCCATGGTCTGGATGGCGTCCGGCTCTCCGAATGCGTAATCGGGCTCTGGGGCAACCTGAATGTGCGTGGCTATGGTCGCCACGTCTACCGGAATGAACTTGCCCCGGAGGAACACCTCAGTGGCGGTGCGGTCGTGGAAGTTGGCATAGAACTCCCGCACCCATGTGATGTTCGCCCTGACGGGGGCACTGAGGAGGTAGTGGGCCCACCCCCGCCTCTCGATCTCTGCCACAACCATGTCGAGCCGTCCTTGGCCCTCGTCATGGAACTGATACCCCAATTCAAAGAGGGGTTTCCTCTTATGAATTGTGGCCTGGAAAGTCATCTCGGCAGTGACGTCGAGGAAACGTGCGGGGTCGTGAGGCTGATCGTAGGAGTGATCATCCTCCTCGGTGGTGCGTACTCTTTTCCCCTTACCGCCTCGGGTTCGTGGTGCCATGCCTGAAAGATAAAGACCAAGACAATTAAGTTCCAGTATACAGTCCAAATTCTTGGCTAATGTCAATTCTAGTCATGCCATAAACAAATGCAAATGCAAAACAAAGTATAATATAGCAGTTAAATATGTCCAATTCCAGCAAACAATAAAGCACAGATTCGGCCCAATTCTGCAGCAGACCGGCGCCGGAGCGAGGAGGGCGCGCTCGAGCGCACGATCTGCAATGGAGCGAAACCACCTCGCGCTCGAGCGCGTATAGCGCGCTGGAGCGCACGAGGGTTTCGGCGACAGTTCAGACAGCGCAAAACAGCAAAAACAACATTCCAACTCAAATTTTCTCACCATTCTAACCGATTAAATCATGTAACATGCAATACTAACCGATTAAATCTACCCCAAACAATCAAAAATCACATTTTCCATCTCCTAATCAAACAAAACCCGATTTCTATCAAGAACAATGAAAAGATTGAGTTTTAGAACAATGTACCTTGATAGGATTCAATGCAATGACAAGATGAACAAATGTATGGATGATTTTTGAGAGAAAAAGTGAGAAGAATGGTGGAAGAGGGGGAGAGGGATTCGGCGCCGCTGGAGCTGCAAAAGGGATGAAGAGACTGAATGGTCTGCAATTTGGGATTTTAGGGTTTTTGAAGAAACCCACGCGCGCTAGAGCGCGCTGGAGCGCGAAGCCCAAACGCAGCATTTCTTTTAAGTGCGATGCGCGCGCTGGGGCGCGTATATGGCGCCCGGGCGCGGCCTCCTGATGCAGAATCAGTATTTTACTGCTATACTTTCCTAAAATGCATGAGCTATCCTAATTATTTTAAATGCATGCAAAAATTTAAAGATGCCAATAAAAATAAAACACGGAAAATAAAATACAGAATTGAAATACTGAAATTGAAATACGGAAATTAAAATACGGAATTTAAAAATACTGAAAAATAAGGAAAACCGGTGGGTTGTCTCCCACGAAGCACTTTGCTTTAACGTCCCTAAGTTGGACGGTCGACCGTTTTGAGGCTACTTTGGTCCAGAATTCTCAGCACCAGCTACTCCGGTCATGATGTGGATGGCATTCACATTCCCTTTGGGATTGGGAACTGTTTGAGATGGGATCTGTGAGGTGCCAGCTTGTTCACAGGCTTGTGTGGCCGGATTTCCCTTCATTTGATTGACCTCATTCTGCAAGTTCAGCATCATCCTTTGTTGCTCCATGAGTAGCTTCATCACATCACCGATTGTTGGCTCGTTAGGATTCGGAGGTGCAGGCAGAGCCAATTGTTGCGGTGGTGGAGGCAAGGCCATTGGAGCTTGATATGGAGCTTGGGGTTGCCTTTGATGAGGAGGTTGGTACCGAACCTGCTGAGGTTGCTGCACTTGTTGTGGTTGTGGATTGTTATTCCACCTCATGTTCGGGTGGTTCCTCCAACTTGGGTTGTAGGTGTTCCCCGTAGGTTGATTTTGTGGCTGAAATTGAGGCTTTCCCGGGAAGGTGTTTGCAGCTGCCACCACTGTTGCCTCTTCTTGGAGATGTGGGAATTGGTCAGTTGGATGAGTCTCCAAAGAGCATATCCCACACACCATTGCTTGGCTAGATGTTCCCGGTTTGGCTTGGTTGATGACCAATTGCTTCATGAAGGTAGCTTTCTCATCCAGCTTTTGGTGTAGGCCACCACTCTCCTGTTGAGCTATCTCATTCACCTCTTTGGTCACTACGGTTGCCCTTGTGCCAAATTGCAGTTGGCGGATGCCACTAATGTCCTTCCTTATGGCAGCTGCCCTTGAGGCTGGGAAGAATTTCTCCAGAAAGATCTTCTTCATGCCAATCGATGTGTTGACAGCTCCATTCGGCAGGTTCAGGAACCATTGCTTCTCCTGACCGTCCAGAGAGAACGGAAAAGCCCGAAGCTTCACATGTTCCTCGTTGACTCCTCTTGGCTTGAGAGTCTCACACACCACATGGAATTCTGTGAGGTTCTGGTGTGGATCCTCTCCGGCCAAACCGTGGAATTTAGGGAGCAAATGGAGAATAGCTCCCTTGAGCTCGAACTCAGTGTCCAACCTTGGGTAGGTAATTCCCAAAGGTTGTTGGCTGAGGTCCGGAGCTGCAAGTTCCTTCAGGGTGGGCTGATAGTCTGCCATAATCGAACTCGGACCTGAAACACTAACAGACAAATCAGAAAGTTTTGGACCATAGAAAAGTAGCGTTTCAAACGGTGGATCTTCCGGTTGCCCTTGGGACTCAGTAAACCCTTTCCTAGCTTGCCTTATTTTTCTCAAAGTGTGTTCGATTTCAGGATTAAAAACGGCAAGTTGGGGATCCGGTTGGGATCGAGTCATGCGCGGCTGCAACTTTGCAGTCACAGTCGCGCGCTAGGGCGCTGTATACGCGCTGCAGCGCGAGTATCAGCAACAGACTCAGCTGTTCGTGGAACATCGAGTCTGGGAAGAGTAAAATTAAAAATAATAAACGAAAATAAAGTGCAAAATAAAAGAAAATCTTTTTGTTGTTTTTATTTTTGAAAGAAACAAAGAAAAATAAAAGAAAACGATTATGTACACTATTCACAAATCAAACAACTAGTGATTACTTTCATCGCCATTCCCCGGCAACGACGCCAAAAATTTGATGGCTATGTCGTGTCAACCATAAATTTAATTATTTTTAAACTAAGTTTCCCTAATATAGTTTAGTGGAAACCAGGGTCGTCTCTCACAAGGAATGGCTATGAGAGTAATGCACAAGACTAGTTGTATGATGGGTTTGTCACAATTGGGGGGTTTTTGTATGCAAGGGAATTAAATTGGAATAAATTTAAAATAATAAAAACAACGGTTTATGGGGGTGGAACATTCATTAGGGTGTTATCATTGGCTACAAAAGAATGCATGAGTTGATTAATTACGCCGGAGTTAGATCTAACTCCTTTGTTGTGATTCTAATGATCAATCGCCTAGAATGGGATTAATTAGTGAGATCTCACCTTTAGTTCCACTTTCAACAATTATTAAAACCAATCACATTAATCTAATTAAAGAGACTAATCAGCCAATTAATTACTCATTACTAATTCCTAATATGCCATGAATCAATTAATCAATTAACACATAAACATATGCCAATGGGTTAGCCAACTCAATCGAGTAAGCCAAGACAAAGGATTAAACACACAATTTAAGATCTCAAATTATATGCCAAGGATTGATATGAAAACTTATGCAAGATTAAGAGCAAAGCCTCAATTTACCCCAATGATGTTCACACCCTCACAAACCACCAAGAACTTAGCTACTCATGGCAAGAAATTAAAAGGCAAGAAATAAATTGGAATAAAGAAAGCAATTAACAATAAAGAACAAAGTAAGAAATTAAATGCAAGTTGGAAAGAGTTGAAGAACGAATAACTGAATTAATGATAAAAGAGTACTTACAAAACCCAAAAGGGCTGGACGAATAACGTTTGAAATGTAAAAGACGGAGCTAAAACTAAACTAGGAAAGATGGAAATCCTAATGGGAAGCAAAAATAACTCTAACTAGGAAAAGAAAATATGTAAAAGTGGAGGTGTTGAGAGGTGTTGTTTCTGATGCATTAGCTCTCTTTAAATAAGATGAGCAGCCTCCAAACCCTAGTCAATTTGGGCCCCCAACTCGTGCAGATAGGGTTTCTGCTGTGACAGAGTTGCGGCGCGGCGCTGGGGCGCGTATAGCTCGCTAGAGCGCCAGCGCTGTGCACGTGACGAGTTTAAGTGAGCCACGCGCGCTGGGCGCGCTATGGGCGCTGGAGCGCTCGATGCCTGTTCTAAATTCCACTGCTCCGCTTTTTGCTCAGTTCCTGATGTCTACAGCTCCAATAATACCTGTGACCTGCACTAAAAATACAAAATATCCAAGATCAAGTGCAAAGGTCATCCTTGAATTGTAAAAACATCATAAAACTTGTTATTTTAGCCTTTATTTCTATTAAGCTCAGATTAATTCCAAGTTGTATTAAATACAATTAAAAGGCCAAATTAGAGCAAAGAATTGCATACAATCATCCAAATTAAGGGTATAAAATACTGGTAAAAACCACGTTATCAGTAGGTCCGTGTGCTCTGAGTAACTCACTAAGACGACCCCCGTCTTATTCTGTTTCTTTCAATGGTTCGATTCTAGGGTATATCGGAGCAGCAGGTAGCCGTCACCCCCTTCATGACCAAGGGCGAATGGCTTGCTGAGGCGAGTTACACACCGACCACCAACGCCGTGATCGTGATCTCTACTGTCCTGGGGTATTTCAGTTCCTCATCCCGGAGCTTATGACGAAACACCCCACTTCATGATTTTGATCTTGATTTCATCCTTGTCCCGACAACGATGCCGCGATGGAGGACAACAAGATAAAGGAGTTCGACCTAGAGTCGGAAGTAGATTCCTTCCCGGAGGTCTCCCTCGGATGAACCATATAGCCAAGAGAAACCATGAACCAGAATAGAAGAGCTTGCCCCACCCATGAGTAAATATTTCGTAGTAGCCTCATTAGACCGTACATCTTTCTTGGTATATCCAGAAAGTAGATAGGAGCATAAACTGAAACATTCTGGAGCTACAAAGATAGTTATTAAATTGTTAGCGCCGCATAGTAACATTCCTCCTAGAGTAGCCGGAGGGAGAGTCCCTAGTCAAGGGACCCGAGGTACTTAAGACCAGTGATGGGCGAATGCCGGAGAGGAGATTGAGCGAGCCAGAACCGAGCGATTTGTGATGCGGCCAACTTAGCTTCTTTATGTTCTTGATATTAGACAATTCGTATAGGATTTTCCCTTGTATTTTCCTTGACCGAGCAAGTATTGTTCACTCCTCGGCAGGCCACCAGATTCTGTAGCTTCACACAGTATAGACATTATGTATAGATCCTGGGCCACTTTGTTTATTCATACAATTTGGGCCAAGGTTTTCTGTAATTATTTTGAGTAATTATGAGCAATTCCTTCAGATATATTATTGTATATGTATAAGACAGGAATTTCGTGACGATCAGATATTTCTATATTACACACACACATGTTTATATATTGGTGTTTTATGGAAAAGTATATATGGGTCCCCATTTATATTCTTGTCATCTATCTATTGCTATTTTAGACGCTTTTCCAGGATATCTATTCGTGCAATGATTTCTGATTGGTCATGGCTCTTGAGTCTCGATACCAACGTTTATTCATGACAGTGGGATATATAAAAAAAAAAAAAGAAAGAAAAAAATATATGGGGTTTTTGGGTGTATGTAACATGTCAAGGTGTTAATTATGTTCATGGCATAGTTAACAAATTGGGATGGTACATTTAGGTTATACTTGAGAAACAAAAGCCATATTAAATAATGCATGAATGAGAGAGTTTCTAGTTGTTACCCCTTTTGAGATATCACCTATGATGTTTTCAAGAGGATGATACTTTGAAAATCTCCATTCCTTTGGAAGGTCATGTGATTGATTTTCTTCTTCTTTGGGAGGTTTATCCTTTACTCGATCTTCCTTCTTGGACTCCTTTGTATCATTGCCAAGATTTAAGTTCTCCAAGACATCTGAAATATGATCAACACAATCCTTTCTCGACCGCAAGAGATTAGACTCATCAAAAACAACATGTACGGATTCTTCAATGGTCATTGTTCTTTTATTATAGATTCTATATGATTTACTTCTCAATGAATATCCTAAAAAGATACCTTGATCTGATTTTGCATCAAAGGATCTATTTTTCCTTTCGACCACTTGTAACACCCTGAAAATCGTGTTTAGTATGCGATCAAGTTATGACCGTGTTTGACAACGTGCAACAATAACGAGGTTATAATGTTGTGATAAAATGATTATTTGTGGTGTTCTTATGGTGTGACTATGTATGATGTGTTGGTTTGAAGTTATGTGATGATTTTGTGTATTAACGATACGAATCATGGTGATGCTTTAATGTGAATTGAGGTTGTGCATGTGGTGGACTAAAGCATAGAAAGGAATTTATTATAATTAGTGATAATTGATATATAATGATGATAAAAATCAAATGGTTGTGGTGATGGACCAAGTATAATTTTATGAAGTTTATTTAAGGCTGAACAGTATGGTAATTGAACATAGTCATGCCATGTGCAAAGGTGAAATGTATGAATCCTCTATTATTTAGTGATGAATAATATAGTGATGGTGTTGTCTATGATAGACATGTTCATGAGAAGTGGGGAATAAGGAACGGGATAACTACGTGACAACACATGTATATGTGTAAGTGCATCTGTGTACATTTATGCGCCAAAGTGACTGGTGTGTATATATATATATATATATATATGTACATTTGAATTTCTTTACTCATGATGGATAAAGGTGATATATATACATACATATATATATATATATATATATATATATATATATTTAGAGTGATATATTTATGAGTAATATATTAAATGTAAAATGTGCCAATGGGGATGTATGCATGTATGTGTATATATATATATATATATATATATATATGTAACTGTATTTATGTTATGTATTTTAAATGAAATGTATGTGCTGTGTGTTAGTACATAATAATTTAGGTTGCTTGAGGAGCAAGGCAAACCTAGTATTATTATTTGTATGAGTTAATAGAACCCCTGAGAGAGGTAATGATCGTTATAAAAAATTTGTTGAAACCTTAATATTTAAATTTAGAGTCCCAAATTGGTGTTTAGCAAATATTTGGAAAATATTCTCACCAATATTAGAAAATTGTGATTTTAAAGCTATTATTATTAAATTTCGCATTTTTACGATTTTCAGGAAAAATCCTTTTAATATATAAATAATGTGAAATTAATAATATAGCGAGATAATTATTTTAGACTTATTGAGAGTCTCAAAATATTAAGGAAATTTTGTAACGATCATATGCCATTTTCTTATTTTAAATATTATATGTTTAGTGAGTATCTGAGTAACCTGAGAGAGAGCTTGAGCTAGATCCTAAACACAACCAGAGCAACTTTTTAGGACCCTGAGCTCTCCAAAATTTTATTAGCTCTCACCATAAAACTTAATTGCAATTTCTTACTCAAAATCATACTCAAATACGTACTCATACTCACCACCTAAACACACTAACACTAAAACAACACAAAATAACAACACCACCTCTCTTGCAAATAAGCTTCGGCCAGCTTCCCCTCCCCCAGATCACTCACTCATTTTTCACAAAACACCCCATTTTCCAGAGCTCTTCTTCCCCCTCCATCAACCCTAGCTCGGCCAGCACAAGAGAGGTCCAAGAACAGCCTTCCTCCATCACCATTTCTTGCATTTTGCTTCAATATTAAGGTGAGTTACCAACCCCTCTTCTCATCCTTGTTGAATGTCTTCCATTTCAGAGCTTCTTCCCTCAAATTCTTGTTGAGATAGAACCCTAATTTTCGAGTTGAGGGATGCATGTAACCATGGTTGAAGTAAGATGATGTGTGAAGCTTGTTTAAGTGATTGGGTGTTGAATTTAGTGCATGCATGTGTATGTGATTGTGTGAGATTCTGGTAAATTAATTGAAGTGATGAGTTCTGATGTTTATACTATGTGTATGTAAGTTTGATTGTTGAATTTCATGGTTTGGGATCATTGAAAATGAGTTTTGGGGGTGAAAATGAGCTAAAACACGAAATTCGGCGTTTTCTGCAGAAACTGTGAAGTGGGGATCGATCCCCACTGCTAGAGGATCGATCCCCATGCTGAAAATTTGTGTTTCTTGCAAAAATTAAAGGGGGGATCGATCCCAGACCCTTGGGGATCGATCCCCTGGGCAAAAGTTTACCCGAGAGGGACAATTTTAGTGCAGGATCGATCCCAGACCCCTGGGGATCGATCCCCTGCACCAGAAAAGAAAAAATATCACTTGTTTTCACCCTATTTTAAGTACAAGTTTTCCAATAATGACTAGGAGGTTAATATGCTATTTTAACATGATAAAAATGAGTATGTTGCATGCTATTTGATCTTAAAAAGGGAATGGAAAAATATACAGTATTATGTTAAAGGATGGTGAGCTAAAGTGTGACATGGGGACTTGAGTGTATGCAAATTTGGTGGCGAACTTTTTGAGATTTGATGAGAATGATTGTGGTTAATTATATATATAAGTGTATGATGTTGTGTTATTAAAGGTTTTGAGAACACTTGAAAATGCTTTTGTGAAAAGATCATAAGTCCTATGAACAAAGTATTTGCCAAGCTTAAGTTATTTATAATGAGAATTGAGTTGAGTAGGTCTTGGCTTGGTACTTGATTTAAAAATAGGGAATGAGGCTTAGAAAAAGTATTTAACATATTCTGATTCGAAAGACTAAGATTTCGGGAATGGTGTGTTGTAACCCCTAGATCAAGTAAAGGCACGAATAAATAGCGAAGGGAAATTTAATGATGTTGAATATATGTATTATGTGCATGCTAAATTATACGGGAATCTGTAAAGTACATGTAACTAAGAAATCGATATACTTGCTTAAGATTTTAAGAGTGCGAAGTTAAGAATGAATTGTATTTGTTTACGATGAAAAGATGAAGGGTGATGAAAAGGAATGTAATCGTATATTCTGAAGTAAGAAGCTAAATTCCATACTGATGTGAAATGATGAATTGAATAGATAATCGTATGTGCTTGTGTATAATGCCGGTATGCATTGGTTTTTGTGATAAAGCTTGTTGGTTGAGGTGATATACTACGTGTGGCTGACGTGTAGATGATTACGTGATGGTAGTTGAGATAATGATGTGAAAATATATTATAATTATATGTGATGTAGAACCTCTTTATTGAGATTAGAGTGAATTATGAGATGGTAATGCTTTATGAGATGATACGTTACATTATGTGTAATGTGTGTGATCACATAATACTATGTTTGATGATAAAGTATGTTATGTGACATAATGAGATTATGGTCATAGATACTTGGATGAAAAGATATTATAAATGTATGAAATGATGAAACGGGAAAATGCTCATCACTTATGCGTTGATTTCAAAGTTTATGTTTGCCTGAATAATCGTTTTTAAAGATAGACTGTGAACATAGTTGAATTCCAGATTGAGGTGGTTGCTGTAATGATATGATTATGCATCCATATACTGTTAAGAAAAGTGATGAGTTACGATTGATGATGGGTTGGTTTCGTGGGAATGTCGGGTGAATCCTGAGGTACATGCCAGGAAGCTCCCGAGGAGTACCCCGGAAACACTAGAGGAATTTATTTGATATGATTGTGTACATAGATTTGGTTTCGTGGAGAATGTCGGGTAACTCCTGAAGTACATGCTAGGAAACTCCCGAAGAGTATCCCGAAGTAACTAGAGGTAGATTTAAATGTTATGGTTGGATTGAGTTTTAGTACCGCTCACCGAGGCGAAGAGAATGATCGGTTAGTACCGCTCACCGAGGCGAAGAGAATGATCGGTTAGTGCCGCTCACCGAGGAGAAGAGAAAAATCGGCTATGACCGCTCACCGAGGCGAAGAGAATAATCGGTTAGTACCGCTCACCGAGGCGAAGAGAATAATCGGTTGGTGCCGCTCACCGAGGCGAAGAGAACAATCGGTTTTTGACCGCTTGCCGAAGCAATGAGAATAATCGGTAGTGTTGCTCGTCGAAGTGAAGAGATTTAACGAGCGGATGTAGGATGAATGTTTGGATTGTCGATATGCTTGTGATGGTATGATTAGATGCCCGGGAGGTGAGTGTGTATTCGCAATTGAATGAGGGAACACGAGAACTTAGAGAGACCCTAGGTTCCCTTAGAAACGGATCAGTAATATGTTTGAACCAGTCAAAGTAAGGACTCCGCCTTTTTAGAAAGTAAAGTACCGTTTTATACCCGACTATTACTTTGACTGGCTAGAATCGATGTTTTCGAGCACGTAGATCCGTGTGCTCTGTGTAACTCACTAAGACGACCCCGTCTTACTCTTTTCTCCTTTGATGCTTCGATTCTAGATACGTATGGAGCAGCCACCGCCGCCGCCCCTGCCGCGCCGACTGACATATGACTTCGCGGTAGCGAGCTACATGCCGTCGACTGGCGCCGTGACCATGGTCTCCACCGTATCCGGGGTATATCGTTTCTTCATCCCAGAGCTCATGGTGAGATACCCCGCTCCTGTTCCTGATCCTGCACCCGCACCTGTCCTAGCGCCCGCTCATCCGCCACCACTTTCAGTGCCCACACCCGCTCCTGAGTCGGATGAGTCAAACCCCGAGGAGGAGGGGTACGAGAGTGATGAGGCAGCCCCGCCCACCGACAAGGGCGAGCAGATGGAGGACGAGCCGGAGGTAATATCCCTAGCGGGAGGACCAGCACCGAGCGAGGAGAGTGATGGTTAACATCGGACGGAAGACATCGGAGCCACGACCGGAAGATCGGCTTTGTAGCCGCCCCTTTTATTTCTAGTTATATATTTTGGTCTGTATATGTGGTTCTGGAGCTTTTGTACCCCTGTGAGGGAGATAAACACTTCTTTGGTTTGTATATATTTATTGGGCAGCTTTGCACTCCACCTGAGTCTACCTTGTACATCCGGACCAGGATTTACACTGTCCATTTTTGGGTTGTAGCAACTCTTTGCATATTATATGGCATGTATTAAACAGAACCTCTAATATACTTAAATATTCTTATATTGCACTCCTACGCATATATTATGTATTTAATATTACGGCCATTGTTGTGTGGGCCTCTATTATATTATTAGCAATTTCCATTATTATTCTAGATGCTTATCCAGGATATCTAATCGTGCATGATTCCAAAGGTCATGGCTCTCGAGTATCGACAATGTCATTTATTCGTGATAAGGGTATATGCAAAAAAAAAAAACATGGGGTTTTTGGGTGTTATGTAACATTGCAAGTTGTTAATTATGTCCATGGCATGGTTAATAAATTGGGATGTTACACCACTCCATTTCGTTGTGGAGTTCTAGGAGCGGAAAAATTATGCTCAATACCATATTTTTCACAAAACTTTTCAAAAGAATCATTTTCAAATTCTCCCCCACTTCTAATAGAGACAATTTTCGAATCTTTCTCATTTTGGATAATGTTTGCAAGCTTTTTAAATGAATTGAAGGCTTCATTCTTTCTTGCAAGGAAAAGTGTCCAAGTATATCTAGAAAAATCATCCACAATCACAAGGGCATAGTAATTTCCTCCAAAGCTCATGGTTCTTGATGGACCAAAGAGATCCATGTGTAGAAGTTGTAAAGGTCTTGATGTAGAAACAATGTTTTTTGATTTAAAAGAGACCTTTACTTGTTTTCCTTTTTGACAAGCATCACAAATCTTGTCTTTTACAAACTTAAGCTTTGGTAGACCAATTACTAGATCTTTTGAAACAAGTTTATTTAAATGATCCATGTGGATGTGAGCGATTCTTCTATGCCATAGCCAAGAGTCATCTTCCTTACTCAAAAGACAACTAACTTCTTTTGAGGATATATCATTAAGATCAATCATATAGATATTATCAACTCTATGACCAATTAATTTAACTTCACCACTTATTTTATCTTCTATAGTACAATATCTAGAGTCAAAGGAAACTTTATTACCTCTATCACATATTTGACTTACACTAATCAAATTATGTGCTAAACCTTCAACAAGCAACACATTTTCTATAGAGGAAGTGGGAGATTTACCTACTTTTCCAATGCCAAGAATCTTTCCTTTGTTGTTGTCTCCATATGTAACATGACCATGCTTCTTAGGAGATATGCAAGAGAATTGTGAAGCATCCCCCGTCATGTGCTTGGAGCAACCACTATCTACGTACCACTTAGATATCTTTGCCTTAAGGCTTACCTACAACACAAGAAGTGACAATTTTAGGTACCCATATCTTTTTGGGTCCTTGTGTTTTAGTGGTAGACAAAGAAACCTTTGGTACCCAAGATTGCTTACCCTTAAAGGGTCCAAACTTTCTAATATAACATCTTGATGCACTTTGTCCCTTTTTACCACAATGAAAGCATGTAGTAAATGGAGAACTATATGTGGTGGGTTTAGATAAAAGATTCTTATAGAACTTTTGATTTTTAGTAGGATTATATCTTAAACCCGCTTTATCATACATGCATCTTTGATTACCTAGTAGAATCTCTAAATTGTTTCTACCTTGTGTAAATTTAGATAAAACAATCTTTAGATCTTCCACTTTCTTATTGCATGCATCATGAGAGAAAGAGTTAATTTTACTTTCATATTCCTTACATTTTAGGCAACATGTATTTCTTTCCTCATTTTCTAAGATCTTATTTTCTTTAAGAAGTCTATCAATTTATTCATTTAACTTTAGCACTTCTTTCTCAAATTTACTAATGGTTTTCCTAGATTTTGTAACTTCTTTTGTTAAATCAATGAACTCATCATGCAATTCATTAAACGCATCTTGTAAGTCATCAAAAGAAGGAGAAAGATCAGAATTTGTGTGTACCTCATTTTGATCTTCATTGTCTATGGCCATGAGACTCAAGTTTGCAACTTCATCATCGGAGTCACTTGATGTGCCGGAGTCATTTTCTTCCCAAGAGATGTATGCTCTTTTCTTCTTTTCATGATTGAAGCTCTTTTTCTTGATAAACTTCTCATTTCTCTTTGAGAGTTTTGGACATTCAACCTTTATGTGACCCGGTTCTCCGCATTCATAACACTTCGGAATGTTTGGTTTGTCTTCTCCTTTCTTGATAAAGTTCTTCTTAGGAGGAAATTGACTTCTTCTTTGATTCTCATTCCTTTTTAGGAATTTACTGAATCTCTTGACAAAGAGACTGATGTTCTCATCAGTTTCTTCATCTTCTTGCTCTTCTTCATCTTCTTCATCATTTTGACCTTCACTTGTGGATGCCTTTAGAGCAATACTTTTCTTCTTTTTGTCACCTTCTTCAATTTGACTTAGCCTTGACAATTCAAGTTCATGCTCTTGAAGTTTGCCAAATAGTGCCGGAAGCGTCATGGATGCCAAGTCTCTTGATTCCATAATAGCCGTTACCTTTGGTTGTCATTCTCTACTCAAACATCTCAAGACTTTGTTGATTAAGTCTTCATTTGCATAATGCTTTTGAAGAGATGCAAGATGATTGATGATGTGAGTGAATCTCATTTGCATATCTTGAATGCTTTCGTTAGGATTCATCCTAAACAACTCATACTCACGGGTAAGGCTATTGATTCTAGATCTTTCGACTTCATTGGTTCCCTCATGAGTGACTTCTAAGGTATCCCACATTTCTTTTGCGGACTTACAGTTTGATATTTTAAAGAATTCATCATGTCCTAAGGCTGAAGTAATGATGTTTTTGGCTTTGAGGTCATATTGGACTTTCTTCTTTTCATTTTCATCCCACTCATCTCTAGTTTTGATAATGCTTTTCCCATCAACAATTTTCTTGGGAATATATGGACCATTTTCCACAGCGTCCCACACATCTAGATCAATAAATTCTATGAATATCCTCATTCTACTTTTCCAATAAAGGTATAGGAGGCCATTGAACATAGGTGGACGGTTTATGGCATTTCCCTCGGATAGGATAGGATTAGAGGCCATATTCTTGAAGCGGTTAAGCCTATCACAAGAAACTAGCTCTGATGCCACTTGTTAGTCAAGTAGCCTCTAATAACTCAAGAGGGGGGTGAATTGAGTGCAAATTTGTTGTATGGACAATAAAAACTTTTTGGTATAACAAACTATGTCCACTAAAATGGATTGAATAGATGAGTGTGGAGAGTAATGTGTATCAAAGAAAATGACTTAAAAGTAAAAGAGATTGAAGGAGAGAAAATCAAACACAAAGAATTATACTTGTTCGGTCCCAACTTGGCCTACATCCAGTTCCAAGACTCCTTCTTGGTGATCCACTATCTTTCTCAACTTTACAAGTTTCACCACCTTGTTGCCTATGGGATCCCTCACCCTTGCAACCAAGATGTGATACAAAACTTTGGTGATTCTCACAAATCACTCAAACACCAAGGGAATTAAACACCCTTGCAATCCAAAGTGTGAATGAATAAAGATTACAACAAGAAATTCTCTCTAGAAGAGTGATAGTACAAGTTGATTGCTCAAACTAATATCTCAAGTGTATAAGTAAATGTATGACCACAATAAGTATGAAAACTTGAGAATGATAAGTATAAAATAGAGTTTAAAATGTGTAAGCACGTTATCTAACATCAATGGCCGAATAACAATGGTATTTATAGAGTATCAAAGGATCCATGCATGAACCATTATGATTTTTCAAGAAAAGATACGTTTTTCTGCACACTGTAATCGATTACAGTAATCGATTACAAGGTTGCTGTAATCGATTACATCTAGCCGTTTGATGTAATTTTGAAATCTTTTAAGTTGTAATCGATTACGATATCATGGTAATCGATTACACACTCGCAAAAACCATTTTTAACATATTAAAAACATTTCTAAACACAGTAAAATGGTTTTTATGTAAATCAAAACTTATATAATGAGTTTTTCATAAAAAGCAAGAATAAGTTTTGAATATAATGACTTTAAACAAATATGTTTCAAAATCAAGTATCATAATTAATGTGGTCTCTATAATTACTTAAACTTTGAGATTTACATGAAGTCCTAATACCTTAGAGACAACTATGAAGTTCTTTAACTTGATATTTCTTTTATCATCAATCTTCAAGATATTCCGACATAATCAAAACCTGTAATAATATAGACATACAAACGCATTTTTTTCACAAATAATTCTACTGAGTGTATTTATTTATCATGTGTTAAGCCATGTATATTTGTTGTTGATTTAATGTGCCCAGTTGAGCTCTAAATTGAGTTAAAAGAATATAATAATAAAAGTATTTCATAAATAATAACAAACTAAGTTGAAAGTTGAATAAAATTCTTCACACAATTTTACATGAAAATAATAATACTAAAAGCATTTCATAAATAATAACTAGAGAGTTTGAATCATAACTATATAGTAGATAAAAAATCAAATCCATCTAATAAGAACATCCATAATGCTATAAAATAAAAAAGAAGTAAATCTCAATATCAAGTAACATCCAGTAGAACTTGCATGTTCTTCATCATCCAGAAAAATGGGATAAAATCCTACAAAATCAAATGAAAATTAATTAGTTAAATATGTTTTTTTCCTATGATTTAAAGCAAAATAGGTGGTATATATCAATCTCAAGTCACTAGTAAAATGTAACTGTTAGTATAGTATGTAGAAAAAAATTAATGAATAAGTATAAAATTTTTTTGAACATGTATACTAATTTATTGAACCATAAGGTCAAGCACAAATGTAAAATACCTTACATTAAGTTGTCTTTTGTTTGCAAGTAGACCGATAGTGACCATATTCTCCACAAGATTGGCATGTTCTCCTTTTAGTTGAAGATTTATTCATGGACAATTCAATACCACTTTTGAAGCTTTCTGCTTGACTTTATTTTTTAGAATCCTTCCTTCTACCTTTTGTTTGAGATATGTGAGGATTCTTGTTACAAATATTTGCACTTGCACCACAAGTCAAATTAGGTTGGTCTGACTCTATAAGAGCTTCACTTGCACTAGGCCTTTTCACTTCCATTGCAGTAGCCATCTCATAAACACGATCAAACTCTTTCATTATAAACTCATAAGAAACCTCTGATCTTTTAGCTAAATCAGAAAATTTGTTCATTTGACATTGCACATGCATGCTTCTCAAAACACTTGATTCATGATTCTGAATATCAGTATCACATAACACAAGGTATTTATTGGCTTCCTTCGTCCATCGTTTGTAGAATATATTGGCTAGGAATTTGAATGATATTTTTTGCTTGAAAAATAACCAATATATGCCTGCAAAGTATTCCCATAAATTCATACAACTGACAGCCACATGTGGCTCTCTTTGACTCTAAATTCACATCAACAATGAATGTATCTCGACTATTAAAACAACTAGAAACTCTATACTTACATTGTGGTCCATCTTTCTCAATCTTCTCCTTTGTAAAGCGGCTGACACTAGCAAGCTCATTATGAAACTTCCCAAATACATTTCTAGTATAAACTAATGAAGCATGCTCCTCAATTTTGGAGCCTATACTCAAGATGCGTGATTTGTGTCTCGATTCAAAGTCCTCCTTTTTTTTCGGCCTCATAACGACTATCAATTGCCTTTTCAAACTTCACCACAAATTCTCATAGTGTTGTAGATGAATTAACAAATGAGTCAAAAAAATGAATTTATACTCTCACTTCTTTGAGTAGTATTCATGCCATCAAAAAACGTGCTTCGATTATAGACTGGTATCCATGATTCTCTTGATTCAAATAATCCTTGAAGCCATTCATTATCAAGCAAATTATACTCAGTCATAATATGATTCCAATCATCTTCAAAATTCTTAATAGTTGATGATTCTCGAATACACTATAACACCCGTAATTCGGGATTTTCCTGCTTCTGTGTATTTCAGTCGCCGGTGCAGATTTCGGTACCTGGTGACTAGATCTATATATATATGGGGATAATATATGGTTAATTAATTTTATTTTATGGGGATTGATATTTGATGATGAAACAAGCTATGTGGTGTTGCCTGAGATAGATATATTTTCCGGAACCAAAGTGAACGGTGTATGTGTTTAGATTTAAGTAAATTTCCTTATTCAGGAGAAAGACCGGTGTTAAGTTTATTTATATATATATATGTTGAAGTAATATATATATATAATTATGCAGGATATATTAAAATGCAAAAGGTGCTTATGTGAATATAACATTGCATATATGTATGTGTACATATTTATGTCTTGTGAATAAAAATTTGTATATATGTATATATATATATATATATATATATGTGTATATGGGTGCATATATATATATATATATATATATATATGTGTGTGTGTGTGTGTGTGTGTGTGTGTGTGTGTGTGTGTGTGTGTGTGTGTGCGCGCGCGCGCATATGTATATAAGTGTAGATGTATTTGTTTTGCGTGAGTAAATGTTATATAATAATTTAAGTTTGTTTGAGAAGCAAGGCAAACTTAATATTATTATTGTACGAGCTAGAGAACCCCTGAGAGAGGTAATGATCGTTATAAAAATTTGGTTGAAACCTTAATATTTAAATTGAGAGTCCCAAATTGGTGTTTAGAAAATAATTAGAAAATATCCCCACCAATATTGGAAAGTTATGATTTTAAAGCTATTATTATTGAATTTCGCATTTTTACGATTTTCAGGAAAAATCCTTTTAATATATAAATAATGTGAAATTAATAATATAGCAAGATAATTATTTTAGACTTATTGAGAGTCTCATAATATTAAGGAAATTTTCGTAACGATCATATGTCATTTCCTTATTTTAAATATTAGATGTTTAGTGAGTAATTGAGTAACCTTAGAGAGAACCTGAGCTCGATCCTAAACACAACCTGAGCCACTTTTTAGGACCCTCAGCTTTCCAAAATTTATTAAACTCCCACCACCAAATTTAGTTGCAATTTCTTACTCACTATCATACTCAAACACATACTCATACTCACTACCTAACCACACTTAACACTACAACAACACAAAAATTAAAATAAAACACCCCCCATTTGCCTTAAGTCTCAGCCACCACCACCCCCACTTAGAACACAATTTTCACTCCCTCAAGACACACATATCAGAAGCTCTCCTTCCCCTCTCGCTCACCATTTTCGGCCACCACCAGAGGGAGCCAAGGAACCACCATCAACACCACTCATTTTGCATTTTCTTACAGCATCCAAGTGAGTTACCAACCCCCTTTCTTCTTCCTCTGATTTTTCATTATTCCAGAGCTTCTTGCTCCTTGTTTTTGTTGAAATGTTCCTCTGATTATCGAGTTCTGAGTTGCATGTAGTCATCCTTCAAGAGTGGTGATGAATGGAGCTTGTTTAAGTGCTTGCATGTTGAGTTTTGATGCTTGCATTTGTGAGATTATGCATTTTCTTTGTGATAGATTATGAGATATTGAGTTTGGATACTGATTATATGTGTATGTATGTTTGATGAATGATTTCTAAGTGTTTTGGATGGTTGGGTATGAGTTATGGGGTGAGAATGGAGCTAGAACACGATTTCTACGTTTTCTACATAATTTGTGCTGTGGGGATCGATCCTCCATGGAGGATCGATCCCCATGTTGAAAATTGGTTGTTTTGGAAAATTTCAAGTGGGGATCGATCCCCACTATGAGAGGATCGATCCCCGTGCTGAGAAAATGAGTTTTCTGCAAAATTTAAAGGTGGGGATCGATCCCAGACCCCTGAGGATCGATCCCCTGGGCAAAATTTTACCCGGGAGGAAAAATTTTAGTGCAGGATCGATCCCAGACCCCTGGGGATCGATCCCCTGCACCAGAAAAGTAAAAACTCACCTGATTTCATCTTATTTCAAGTACAAGTTTTCAAATAATGATTAGGGGGTTAATATACTACGTAAGGTTTAAATAATTCCCTAGCCTTATGATTATATATATATATATATATATATATATATAATTGTATGATTTTGTGTTAGTAAAGATTTTGAGAACACTTGAAAATGCCTTTGTGAAAGAATCATATGTTTTTAAAATAAAGTGTTACTATGAGTAGTACTCATAAGGGAAATAGATTTGAAATAACCTTGATTTGGTGTTTGAGTTAAAGATATGGAATGAACCTTGGAAAAAGTATTTCATATACTTTAAAAATTCAAAGGTGCTGAGGCTTGTGAAAAATTGCATGTAGTAGCCCCTATATCAATGGAATGCATAAACAATTAGAGAAGGGAAATTTAATGATGTCGAATACCTATATTATTTGCTAAATGCTGAGTTGGTGATTTTGATGCTCGTAGAGCGATTCTTTAAGGGTGGTAACGAAGGCTTAACTCTTATATGTTTATGTGCATGCTAAATTATACGGGAATCTGTCAAGTGCATGTAACTAAGAAATCGATATACATGCTTAAGATTTTAAGAGTGCGAAGTTAAGAATGATTGAACTGTGAATTATGATTGATGAGATACTTAGTTATGAGTTTTGAAAGTACATGCTATGATGTTGAAAGTTAATTGATTATTAAGCTGAATATGTAGAGACTTGTACATGTTTTATGTGGTTGTATTGAGTTGGAAAATTATTGTGTTTAATAGCTACTTAGGAGTTGGGTGGATTCGAGTACGCCTTTCTCGGCTACTTAGGAGTTGGGTGGATTCGAGTACGCCTTTCTCAGCTACTTAGGAGATGGGTGGATTCGAGTATGCCGTCCTTGGCTATTCAGGAGGTGGGTGTATTCGAATATGCCATTAGAGGGTATCTAGGAGGTGGGTGTATTCGGATACGCCTCAAGGTTGGAATGGATATCCAGGAAATTTGGTGAGGTCGGATATGTTAATTTGAAGTGTCCTTACGTGTGTTTTGCTAATCTGAATGATGTGAAAGTAGTGACTTGTTGTATAATGATTTATATTTGCTGCTAGAAACTGATATGGTCGACTGTAATGATATATGAGAGGGGTGAGCTTTATCTGTATATTGAGGGAACCGCGAGAATTTAGAAAGACTCTTAGGTCTCCCTTAGAGACGGATCATTAAGTTGTTTGGTCTAGTCAAAGTAAGCACATGAGTCTTTGAGAAAATTAAAGTTCTGTTGGATGCAAGTACTACTTTGACTGGCTAGAATCAATAACATCGAGCACGTAGATCCATGTGCTCAAAGTAACTCACTAAGACATCTCTGTCTTACGCTCCCTTTGCGATGATTCGATTCTAGATGAAGCAGCCGCCGCCGCCCCCGCCGCGCCACGAGACCTTTGATTTCGCTTGGGCCAGCTACACGCCGGCCACCAATGCGGTCACAGTTGCGTCCACTATCTCGGGGGTACATCGCTTATTTATCCCAGAACTTACTGCGAGGTACCCTGCTCCTGCTCCTGCTTCTGCCCCTGCTCCTGTTCCAGCTCCAGCGCCGGCTCGTGCGCCTGCCTCTCCACCGCCACCTCCACCACCTTCTCCCGCTTCGGAGTCGATCGAGTCGGATCCAGGGAAGGGTCTTCACAGTAAATGTAGAAGATGCATCTCGGTCCGATGATTTGATTAAGGGTAAGTGTAAGGTTAAAACTCAAGATTTAGTTGTACTTTTTGATTCCGGAGCTACTCATTCATTCATATCATATAAGTATGCTAGGGAATTGCATTTAGCCACGTGTGAGTTACCATATGACCTACATGTTTCCACACCCACAGCTAAGCCCATAAAGACTTGTACGGTTTGCACTAAGTGTCAGTTCATATTAGGGGATAGGTCGTTTACCTTCGATCTCATATGTTTACCTATGTCTGGGTTAGGAATGATTCTGGGTATGGACTGGTTGTCAGCACATAAAATTTTGTTAGATTGTGATGCTAAGTCGGTTGTATTTCCTGACTCATATAGTATACCTACACCTGGGTCGTCTATTGTTTCGTTTAGTCTGTTGGTTCATCCTGTGGAAGTGGGACAACGTGGGGTTACAGATAAAAGTCTTGTTTTTCTTGCCTCAAACAATATAAAAGCCACGCCAAGTTTGGCTGCTATACCAGTTGTAAGAGAGTATCCTGAGGTTTTCCCTGATAACATACCAGAGTTTCCTCTACCTAGAGAGGTAGAGTTTAGTATTGATCTTGTTTTGGGAACAGGGCCTGTCTCTATGGCCCCGTACCGTATGTCACCCAGCGAGTTAAAAGAACTTAAGACCCAATTGGGAGAGTTGTTAGATAAGGGTTTCATTAGGCCAAGTGCCTCACCATGGGGAGCACCGGTGTTGTTTGTAAAGAAGAAGGATGGAAATATGAGATTATGCATAGATTACAGACAGTTGAATAAAGTGACCATAAAGAATAAGTATCCCCTCCCTAGGATTGATGATTTGATGGATCAGTTGAGGGGAGCTAGAGTGTTTTCCAAAATAGACTTGAGGTCAGGTTACCATCAGATTAGAGTCAGAGGGGAGGATATACCAAAGACGGCTTTCAGGACTCGCTATGGGCATTATGAGTTCACAGTTATGTCTTTTGGACTAACTAATGCCCCGGCAGTGTTCATGGATTATATGAATAGGATTTTTCGGCCGTTCTTGGATAAGTTTGTGGTTGTCTTTATTGATGACATTTTAATTTATTCTAAGACGGAGGAAGAACATGGAAGTCATTTGAGGATTGTGTTGGAGGTATTGAAGGAAAAGAAGTTGTATGCTAAATTGAGTAAATGTGAGTTTTGGATGAAAGAAGTTAAGTTCCTAGGTCATGTGGTGTCAGCAGAAGGAATAGCGGTGGATCCTAGTAAGATTGAAGCAGTAGTAAACTGGGAAAGACCTACCACGGTTACGGAAGTACGGAGCTCTTTAGGTCTGGCCGGTTATTACCGTAGATTTATTAAGGGATTCTCACAGCTTGCTTTACCCTTAACCAAGCTCACTAGGAAGAATTCCTCATTTTGTGTGGTCATCGGAGTGTGAGAAGAGTTTTATGGAGTTAAAGGAAAGATTGACCACCACACCCGTATTGGTTGTGCCCGATCCTAATGAACCTTTTGAGGTGTATTGCGATGCTTCGGGAAAAGGGTTGGGTTGCGTATTAATGCAACATCACCAAGTAGTGGCATATTCTTCACAGCAATTAAAGCCACATGAGGTGAACTATCCTACCCATGACCTGGAGCTTGCGGCAATAGTTTTTGCTTGGAGGCACTACTTATACGGGGTGAGATTTGAGGTTTTCTCTGATCATAAGAGTTTGAAATATCTCTTTGATCAGAAAGAGTTAAACATGAGGCAAAGACGATGGATGAAGTTTCTAAAAGATTATGATTTTGGTTTGAATTATCACCCTAGAAAGGCGAATTCCGTGGCAGATGCCTTGAGTCGTAAGATGCTTCGTGTATCTCATATGATGATTAAGGAGATGGAATTATTAGAAGATTTTAGAAACCTTAATTTAGGAGTATCCTTCACCCCGGTGAGCATGAGAGTTAGCCACCTTACGGTTTCAAGTAAGTTTAAAGAAGACACTGCACGAGCCCAAGTGGCGGATGAGGAATTCAAGGGAATTTTGAGGGCGGTACAAGAGGGAACAGTAAGAGAGTTTTGTCAAGACGGAGATAGATTGTGGAGATGTAAGGGTAGAATTTGTGTACCCGCTTACGGTGACCTCCGAAATAGTATTTTGGAGGAGGCTCATAAGAGCCATTTCACCATTCACCCTGGGGCTACCAAGATGTATCAAGATTTGAAGAAAAATGTTTGGTGGCCGGCGTATGAAGAAGGAAGTATCAGAGTGGGTTAACCGATGTTTGGTGTGCCAGAAGGTAAAGATAGTGCATCAAAAGGATCCTGGCATGCTACAACCACTGCAAATTCCTCATTGGAAATGGGAAAGTATAGCGATGGACTTTGTAGTGGGCTTACCAAGAACACAAGCCGGTAATGATGCCATATGGGTGATAGTGGATCGATTGACTAAATCGGCTCACTTTCTACCCATTAGGGCGACATTTCCCTTGGAAAGATTAGCGAGTTTGTATATACGTGAGGTGGTGAAATTACACGGGGTACCCGAGATTATTATTTCGGATCGTGATCCGAGATTTACTTCTCGTTTCTGGGAAGCCTTGCAAAAGGCGTTTAGTACAGAGTTGCGTATGAGTACAGCCTACCATCCCCAAACCGATGGACAGTCCGAGAGGACAATCCAAACCTTAGAGGATATGTTGAGGTCTTGTGTCTTGGATGAGAAGCGTAGTTGGGATAAGATGCTACCCCTAGTCGAGTTCTCCTACAATAATAGTTTTCATACTAGCATAGGAATGGCTCCTTTTGAAGCATTGTATGGTAGAAAATGCCGTTCACCATTATGCTGGTATGATCCGGGTGAAAAGAGTGCTATAGGACCCGAACTAGTGAGAGAAACTACGGAACAGATGAAAAGGATCAGGGAAAGACTCATGACGAATCAGAGTCGTCAAAAGAGTTATGCGGACAATCGGCGTAGGCCACTAGAGTTTGAGGCCGGAGACCATGTGTTTTTACGTGTAACCCCCACCACAGGTATAGGTAGAGCAATCAAGGTTAAGAAGTTAAATCCGAGATACCTAGGTCCATTTCAGATCTTGAGTCGCATTGGTCCTGTTGCATACCGCATAACCTTACCTCCTAGTCTATCCAACCTTCATGATGTCTTCCATGTGTCACAACTCCGTAAATATAATTCAGACCCAAGCCATGTATTAGAAACGGAAGAAGTACAACTAAAGGATGATTTAACCTTTCCCTTACCACCAACACAGATTGTGGACCGGGATATCAAGAAATTAAGGAGTAAGACTGTCCTGTTGGTGAAGGTGGCCTGGGGGCGGGGGAGAGCGGAAGAGTTTACCTGGGAGAGGGAGGAAGACATGAGGAAACTATACCCGGTTCTTTTTACAGGTACTGAATTTCGAGGGCGAAATTCTTTTAAGGGGGGAGAATGTAAGACCCCGAGAGCTTAATTATATCTTGACTAAGGTGATTTGAGAAATAATCGCATTACTTAAGGTATAATTAGGATGTATGTGCATTTGGAACGTGTTTTGATATGCTTGCATGATTAAATATGTGTTATGTGTGTATGATAAAATGACATTTATGTTGCATTAGGATTAAAAATGTAAATTTAAATAGGAAAAACAAGTTTAGAGAAACAATCTAATTAGGGATCATGAGAGGTTTTAAGTATTTAGGATCATGTATAAGTTTATATAAGTATATTAAGGTTGTTTAGGTGATTGGTGATGGTTTGGGAACCTTTAGAGAGCAATTGAAGGTTTAGAGCATGAAAAACAATTTATGCTGCTGTTGCTGTCATGTATCAGCATTTCGTCGCTAGCGGCTAGCTTCAGCTCGCTAGCGAGGAAAGTGGCAAGGAGCATCGCTAGCGGCCGTAATCAGGCGCTAGCGGCTATATGCGGTGGAAGCGGTCGCTAGCGGCCGAAGTAAGCTTGCTAGCGACCAGCTCGAGGGCAGAACAGGATTTCTGCATTTTTCATATCTTCTTTTAGTCCTTTTACTTTTTATAATTGCTAATAGGCCCCCCTCCGTCCTTAATACTTTCCTTCACTCTGAGGTAACTTCATTTTAGTCAGAAACTCCATTTTAAACCCTTCAAATCTTCCAAGTTCAAGCCACACAACCTTCAAAACTCCATACACTCAAACCTCACCATTTCTTCACCAAAACTCACTTAAATTAGAAACTAAACCTATACATAGAATCCTTACATCAATCTCTTCCATTCTAACTGAACAAAAGTTATCTGGGAGCTTTAGAATCTCAATCACTATCATCAAGAGTGAGAAAACTTCATAAGCAAGTAGCTTCAAGAGAAATATAGTGGTTCTTAACTCTAGAAGGCAAAACTACAAGAGGTAGGGGTTAGATTCGGTTGTAATGGTGTTATGCATCAAAAATCATAAACTGAGATGAACTATGCTGAGAACAGAGTCGCAGCACGCGCTAGCGGCCAAACTCTAGCCGCTGGCGAAGGTACACGCGCTAGCGGCCATACTACAGGCGCTTGCGGGTGTTTTAGCCGCCTTGGGCGCTAGCGGCCGCTGGATGCGCGCTAGCGGACGCTGGATGCACGCTAGCGGCCAGGTCGCAGGATTTTCTGCAGAATTTTCAGTTTTCTGACATTTTTGCATTTTCAATGAATTTAACTTCATGACATTATTTCCTATAGTACAATATCATAAGCATATATATAAGTATCAATACAAACTTGTTAATAGAGGTTCTTAATGATCTATTAAAGAGATTGTAAATGAATATTTCATGCACTCATGATTAAAGTTTTAATGTAATTAAATCTGAAAAGTATGTGCAATTATATATGTTGTATGTATGTATATATATAAGCTTATGCAATCATATATGATGCTTGACAAAAACTATGATGAGATGTCATGTGAAATGAAAAATAAACTTATGAGTAGCTTTGTCTGCAATTGGAATTGGCAAGGGAAGTTGGCACCCTCGGTCCCCAATACCATATTGTGAGAGAAAGTGAATAAACCCCTCTTCCCCATAGATTCCTAGTAGAAACTAGTGAGGTATGAGCGCATAGCCTTGGGACCGGAGTGACGAGGTAAGAAAGTAAAGAGGGTTGTGCCATTTATAGTAAAAGATCATGACACATGACATAATTGATGTTTTATCTGTATTATATTGTATCTTAATTATGTATTGGACATTGCTTACATATCAGATGCATGCATTAATATAATTATCAAAGATGCATATAGGTGTGACACTCCGAAAACCTATATAAATATGTTCTTTGAAAATGAAGTTAATTAAATTTTGCATGTATCACTACTTTTATAATAAACCGGAGTGATCCCTCTATTGAGTCCGTGGAGCTCACCCCAATTCCACCACTATTTGTTTTAGATTCAGATCGAGGCACAGGTCCCACTACTAGGTGAGCAGGCTGAGACTGAGAGAGGATTGAAGACTCGAACACTTAGAGAGACTTACACTTTAGAGTCTTATTTCTCTGATATTTTGTATTATCATATTATGTATTATCTGACTTTTAGTTGAGTTTATAAGAGAATCATGAGTGATTGTACACGCTTGTGGTATTCTTAGAAACTCTAATACTCTACTAATGTAATATTATTTCAGATTTTACGTTTACATGTGTAATTCCTATGTGTACCTGAATCTATATGTATGTAATGGGCCACTTTCATGTATTATTGTATTATGGTTATGTGTATTCACAGTTTCATAGTTTGATATATCAGATTATGTCTCATCACGTACAAGCTACGATTTAGAACTCGCGCTTTTTACTTTGAAAATTTTACGGCCCTATTTTCCACGTATCCATATTTTTGAAATTTGATTCTGAAACAGAATGATAATTTCATGTAATTAACTCATTATGACTTAAGCATAAGGAGGTAATTATTAGGGTGTTACAAGCGGAGTATGAGGCGCATTCCCCTGCCGCGGGCTAAGACATAAGTGAGGATGCCGGGAGTGCTAGTAGATGAGGCGTTGATCGTGACCACCTCGACTGACGTGCAATTGACCTTTAACTCCTTTACCTTTTGTTTATAAGTTATTTTATGGAGCCTTTTGTACCCCTGCGTGGGATTTGATTCTCTTTGACATGTATATGTATTGACAAGACTACAGTTTTACCTGAGTCCTCTTTTGTATATTCGGACCAGGATTCCAGACTTGTCTATTTTGATCATGTCAGCTCCTTTATTTGTTCTGTATGTATTAAACAGGATTCAGACACACTCGAACCCTTTATATTTCTATCCTGATGCTTATGTTAAAATGTAATATTATGGTCATTTGTTATATGGGCCTTTATTATATTATTGGCAATTTCCTTTATTATTCTAGATACTTATCCAGGATATCTAATCGTGCTATTGAATCTGATTGGTCATGGCTTTTGAGTCTCGCTATCGATTTATCGTTTACATGGGTTACGAAAATATATTTTACTTATACGTTTCAAAAGAAAAAGAAACATGGGGTTTTTTGGGTGTTATGTAACATTGCAAATTGTTAATTATGTCCATGACATAGTTAATAAATTGGGATGTTACATTTTTGGTATCAGAGCAGTTCGGTCCAATTGAGCCTGAGGACTGAGCTTGCTTCCTTCCCTTAGTCTGTCATTCTTTTAACCTTGTCTTCCTTGAATCTATATGTTGTGTGTGCCATTACTTCTCCAATGATCTGCATTGACATGAGCCTGATCAACTTATTGGTTGTGCTATTGACTGAACGTGATGCCTCCACGACGACACCGGGATGCACCTGACCTCCAAGAGGCCATACAAGCGATGAGAGCCCAAGCCGAAGCGTTAGTGAGAATGGCGCAGGCTATGGAAGCCGGGCGCGGACCACCGCAGGCGGGGAGCGAGGAATCCCGACGTTATATGGAGTTGAGGCAAAGGACTCCCCCTGTTTTTCGCGGAGAGCTGGACCCTGACTTGGCCGATGGATGGGTCCGAGGTATTGAGCGCATCTTTGAGGATATCACCTTGACCGAGGCGCAGAAGGTGAAGTTCGCCACCCGAGAGATGAAAGACCAGGCTGAATCCTGGTGGGAGGCCGTACGGCCAGTGCTGCAGCCCGCAGGGGCTGAGCTATCCTGGGAAGGCTTCGAAGCAGCCTTTTATGAGAAGCACTTCCCTAGGACAGTGCGGGATGCCAAGGACAAGGAGTTCCTCGAGCTGGTACAAGGGGACATGACAATTCTGGAGTACACAGCGAAGTTTGACCGGCTGTGCCGCTACTCCCACACCTACCGGCTGAACCCAGACGAGGAGTGGAAGTGCATAAGATACGAGCAAGGGCTGAGGCCAGACCTGAATGAGCGGATGGTGAACCGCAAAATTCGAAACTATGCCGAGCTCGTGAACATGTGCATAGCCCAAGAGCAGAGCTCCAGCGGAGAGTTGAGGCCGAGCGGGAGGCCGGAAAGAGGAGGAGGTTTGACGAGGCGGGTCCAAGCCAGGCACAAAGGGCCCTACCTCCCGTTCAGTACGGCGGGCACCCCCAGAGGCGCCACCCTCGTTTCCACCACCGCCATGGGAGACCCGGAGTGTCGGTGCCGCCGAGGCAACCCCAATTCCGCCCTCAACCGCCCCAACAACATTTTCCTCCACAACAGAGGCAGCAACAGCAGAACAGGAGGCCGCCACCCCAGCCGAGACCTAATGCGGCTAGACGACCTCAACATGCTCGCCCTGCCGAGCCTGCAGCGAGACCCCCAGCACCATTCATGCAGCAACAGGACCGTTGTGGTCGATGTGGCCTGAGGCAACCTGGGGACTGCCCAGCTTGTTTCTCGTGCGGACAGAGGGGACACTATGCAAGGTCCTGCCCCCAGGGAGGAAACCAGCAGCAGCCGCGTCAAGCTCGTGTGTTCGCAGTCACGGCAGAGCAAGCCCGGGCAGCGGGAGAGCTGATCCGAGGTGAGTGTAGGTTGTCCGGTGATGTTTTAACTGTTTTATTTGATTCTGGCGCATCACATTATTTTATAGCTAATACATGCGTTGAGAGACTTAAGTTGCCAGTTACTACCCTACCATACACTTTGCATGTATCTACCCCAACTTCTTCACATGTTAATACCTCATCATGCATTTTTGGGTGCACTTTTGTTTTGTTAGGGAGAACCTTTAAGGATGATTTGATATGCATACCCCTAACTGGGCTAGACATTATCCTAGGGATGGTTTGGCTGAGGTTGAACCGGGTTATGTTAGTTTGTGATTCTAAAACTGTCCTTTTCCCCGATGACCTAGAGAGACTTGACCAAAGTAGAATTCATAACTTAGAAGGTTCCTCTAGTTCCCAAACGTCCCTACACAGTTGTAGAGTGGATACCCAGGAATTCGCCACGTTCGCCTCAGCTACGGTTGGTAAAGAGCAGAGGATTGAGGACATCCGAGTGGTTTGCAACTTTCCGGAGGTATTTCCCGAAGAGATACCGGAGTTCCCGCCAGAACGTGAAGTGGAGTTCTCGATCGACTTAGTCCCCGGAGCGGGACCGATCTCCATCGCCCCGTATCGGATGGCTCCAGCCGAGCTTAAGGAGCTAAAAGCACAGTTGGAGGAATTGCTAGAGAAACAGTTTATACGTCCAAGCACATCGTCGTGGGGAGCACCTGTGTTGTTTGTGAGAAAGAAGGACGGAACGATGAGGCTTTTCATAGACTAGCGACAGTTAAACATGGTGACTATAAAGAACATGTATCCTTTGTCGCGGATCGACGACCTCATGGACCAACTACGGGGAGCAACCATGTTTTCGAAAATAGATTTACGGTCCGGATACCATCAGATCCGAGTTCGGGAAGCCGACATCCCGAAGACAGCCTTTAGATCAAGGTATGGGCATTTTGAGTTCACAGTGATGTCTTTTGGACTCACAAATGCGCCTGCTATTTTTATGGACTATATGAACCGGGTGTTCAGTGAATACTTGGATCGGTTTGTGGTGGTCTTCATCGACGATATTCTGGTCTACTCAAAGACGGAGGAGGAACATGTCGAGCACTTGAAGACGGTTCTGAGCGTTTTGGCCGATCGGAGATTGTATGCTAAACTCTCTAAGTGTGAGTTTTGGCTTAGAGAGGTTGAATTCTTGGGGCATGTGATATCTCAAGAAGGCATAGCAGTGGACCCAGCAAAGGTAAGAGCAGTGATAGAATGGGAGCGACCAACCACGGCAACCGAGATCCGGAGTTTCTTTGGACTTGCGGGGTATTACCGGAGATTTATTCAAGGGTTTTCTGCGATTTCAGCCCCGATGACAAAGGTTATCAAGAAGAATGCTCCATTTGTGTGGAATGAAGCTTGCGAGCAAAGTTTTCAAGAATTGAAGAAGAGGCTGATTTCAACCCCGGTATTGACGCTTCCGGATCCCGAACAACCGTTCGAAGTGTACTGTGATGCTCCCGGACGAGGGTTAGGTTTCGTTTTGATGTAGCAAGGTAGGCTGGTGGCCTAGGGATCATGGCAACTCCGACCGCACGAGCTGAACTATCCGACGCACGACTTGGAGTTAGCCGCGGTTGTATCAGCACTGAAGATGTGGAGACATCACCTTTTCGGAACAAAGTTTGAAGTGTTATCAGATCACAAGAGTCTCAAGTACCTATTTGATCAAAAGGAGCTCAACATGAGGCAACGCCGCTGGATGGAGTTCCTTAAGGACTTCGACTTCACGCTCCACTACCACCCTGGAAAAGCTAACGTGGTAGCCGACGCGTTGAGTCGAAAGGCATTGCAGGCAGCTTGGATGATGGTAAAAGAACTAGAACTAGTACAACAACTGGAAGACATGGATCTCAGCATGGACCTGACACCGAAAAGCATAAAGTTTCATCATTTGGTCATCACGAGTGAATTCAAGCAACGGATCAAACAGGCCCAGAAGGAACAACAAAGACCGGGAATTCTAAGATATGCTCGAAGCAGTACGACAAGGCAAGATACATGGGTTTGAGCAGGGATCAGACGACCTTTGGAGGTTCAATGGACGGATTTGCGTGCCTAAGGGTCAGGGTTTGCGCGAGGACATACTCCAGGAGTCGCACCGGAGCCAGTTCACTATACATCCGGGGATGACGAAGATGTATAATGACCTGAAGGAGCGTTTTTGGTGGCCTGGATTGAAGAGGGATGTGGCACAATTCGTGAGTAAGTGCTTAACTTGCCAGAGGATCAAGGCCGAACACCAAAAGCCAGCCGGAGTTCTGAACCCCCTTCCTATTCCGGAGTGGAAATGGGAACACATCACAATGGATTTCGTGACGGGGTTACCCCTGACTCAGAGGAAAGTCGACGCAATTTGGGTCATTGTGGACAGGTTGACCAAATCTGCCCACTTTTTGCCGTTGAGGATGCCATATCCACTGGAGAAACTGGACCAAATATACATCGGCTGGATCATCCGCCTACATGGTGTACCTACATCGATCGTCTCCGACCGAGATTCAAGGTTTACCTCGAGGTTTTGGGGAGCATTGCAACGTTCATTCGGTACTAAGCTGAGCTTGAGCACTGCGTATCACCCCTAGACGGACGGCTAGTCGGAGCGGACGATACAGACTTTTGAGGATATGTTGAGGGTCGTTGTTCTAGAGATGCCAGGCAGTTGGGATACGCACCTGCCTTTGGTGGAGTTTGCATACAATAATAGTCACCATGCCAGTATCGGAATGGCGCCTTATAAGGCTCTTTATGGTCGGAAGTGCCAATCTCCGCTTTGTTGAAACGAATCCGGAGAGGAAAGGTCGCTAGGACCCGATTTGGTGCAGCAGACTACTGAGAAGATCAAGATGGTTAAGGATAGAATGAGGGCTGCTCAGGATAGACAGAAGTGTTATGCGGATAGAAGGCGACATGAGCTGGAATTCCAAGAGGGCGACCATGTGTTTTTGCGGGTCCTACCTACAACTGGGATAGGGCTGATGACTGTTGTCGCAACACCCATAAATTTAATTATTTATAACCAAGTTCCCCTAATATAGTTTAGTGGAAACCAGGGTCGTCTCTCACAAGGAATGGCTAAGAGCGCAATGCACAGAACTAGTTATATGACGGTTGTCACAATTGGGGGGTTTTTGTATGCAAGAAAATATAATTTGGAATAAAATAAGGATAAAAACAGTGGTTTATGGGGTGGAACATTCATTAGGGTGTTTATCACTGGCTACAAAAGAATGCATGAGTTGATTAATTACGCCGGAGTTAGATCTAACTCCTTTGTTGTGATTCTAATGATTAATTGCCTACAATGAGATTAATTAGTGAGATCTCACATTTAGTTTCACTTTCAACAATTGTTAAAGCCGATCACATTAATCTAATTAAAGAGACTAATCAGCCAATTAATTAATCATTACCAAATCCTGATATGCCATGCATCAATTAATCAATTAACACATAAACACATGCCAATGAATTAGCCTAACTCAATCGAGTAAGCCAAGACAAAGGGTTAAACACACAATTCAAGATCTCAAATCATATGCCAAGGTTTGATAATGAAAACTTATGCAAGATTAAGAACAGAGCCTCAATTTACCCCAATGATGTTCACACCCTCATAAACCACTAAGAGACATAGTTACTCATGGAGGAAATAAAAGGGCAGAAAATAAATTGGAATTAAAAGGAATTAAATAACTTGGACAATAAGGGTTAAGATCAAAGAAAGTAAAGACTATGAAAAGTAAATGCAATTAAGGAAAATAATTGAAGAACGAATAACTGAATTAATTATAAAAGAGTAACTTACAAAACCCAAAGGGCTAGACGAATAACGTTGGAATTACAAATGACGGAGCTAGAGCTAAACTAGGAAAAAGATGGAATCCTAATGGAGAAAAATAACTCTAACTAAATGCCTAGGGTTGAAAGTAAGTAAAGAAAAGATATGAAAGTAGTAGGTATGTAGAGGTGTGTAAGGTGGTGTTGAGAGGTGTGTTTTTCTGATGCATTAGCCTCCTTTAAATAGGGTGAGCAGCCTTCATACCCTAGCCAATTGGGCCCCCAACTCGTCTTGCAGATAGGGTTTCTGCTGTAACAGAATTGCGGCGCGGCGCTGGGGCGCGTATAGCTCGCTAGGGCGCTAGTGCTGTGCACGTGATAGATTTAAGTGGGCCTCGTGCGCTGGAGCGCGCTATGGGCGCTGGGGCGCTCGATGCTGGTTCTGAATTTCACTGCTCCGCTTCTTGCTCAGTTCCTGATGTCTACAGCTCCAATAATACCTGTGACCTGCGCTAAAAATACAAAATATCCAAGATCAAGTGCAAAGGTCATCCTTGAATTGCAAAAACATCATAGAACTTGTTACTTTAGCCTTTATTTCTATTAAGCCCAAATAAATTCCAAATTGTATTAAGTATAATAAAAGGCTAAAATAAAGCAAAGAAATGCATACAATCATCCAAATTAAGGGCATAAAATATCGGCAAAAACCACGTTATCAAGGTCGAACCTTAAAAAACTGAAAACTCAACCCTAGATTCATTGGGCCTTTCCAAATTCTAAAAAGGGTAGGACCTTCAGCCTACCAGATAGACCTACAACCAAACTTGGCCAACCTTCCCACCAATATTGGAAAGTTATGATTTTAAATCTATTATTATTGAATTTCGCATTTTTACGATTTTCAGGAAAAATCCTTTTAATATATAAATAATGTGAAATTAATAATATAGCAAGATAATTATTTTAGACTTATTGAGAGTCTCATAATATTAAGGAAATTTTCGTAACGATCATATGCCATTTCCTTATTTTAAATATTAGATGTTTAGTGAGTAATTGAGTAACCTGAGAGAGAACCTGAGCTCGATCCTAAACACAACCGGAGCCACTTTTTAGGACCCTCAGCTTTCCAAAATTTATTAAACTCTCACCACCAAATTTAGTTGCAATTTCTTACTCACTATCATACTCATACTCACTACCTAACCACACTTAACACTACAACAACACAAAAATTAAAATAAAACACCCCCCATTTGCCTTAAGTCTCGGCCACCACCACCCCCACTTAGAACACAATTTTCTCTCCCTCAAGACACACATATTAGAAGCTCTCCTTCCCCTCTCGCTCACCATTTTCTGCCACCACCAGAGGGAGCCAAGGAACCACCATCAACACCACCCATTTTGCATTTTCTTCAAGCATCCAAGTGAGTCACCAACCCCCTTTCTTCTTCCTCTGATTTTTCATTATTCCAGAGCTTCTTTCTCCTTGTTTTTGTTGAAATGTTCCTCTTATTTTCGAGTTCTGAGTTGCATGTAGTCATACTTCAAGAGTGGTGATGAATGGAGCTTGTTTAAGTGCTTGCATGTTGAGTTTTGATGCTTGCATGTGTGAGATTATGCATTTTCTTTGTGATAGATTCTGAGATATTGAGTTTGGATACTGATTATATGTGTATGTATGTTTGATGAATGATTTCTAAGTGTTTTGGATGGTTGGGTATGAGTTATGGGGTGAGAATGGAGCTAGAACACGATTTTTGCGTTTTCTACAGAATTTGTGCTGTGGGGATCGATCCCCACCATTGGAGGATCGATCCCCATGTTGAAAATTGGCTGTTTTGGAAAATTTCAAGTGGGGATCGATCCCCACTATGAGAGGATTGATCCCTGTGCTGAGAAAATGAGTTTTCTGCAAAATTTAAAGGGGGGATCGATCCCAGACCCTTGAGGATCGATCCCCTGGGAAAAATTTTACCCGGGAGAAAAATTTTAGTACAGGATCGATCCCAGACCCCTGGGGATCGATCCCCTGCACCAGAAAAGTAAAAATTCACCTGATTTCATCTTATTTCAAGTACAAGTTTTCAAATAATGATTAGGGGATTAATATACTACGTAAGGTTTAAATAATTCCCTAGCCTTGTGATTATATATATATATATATATATATATATATATATATAATTGTATGATTTTGTGTTAGTAAAGATTTTGAGAACACTTGAAAATTCCTTTGTGAAAGAATCATATATTTTGAAAATAAAGTGTTACTATGAGTAGTAATCATAAGGGAAATAGATTTGAAATAACCTTGATTTGGTGTTTGAGTTAAAGATAAGGAATGAATCATGGAAAAAGTATTTCATATACTTTAAAAATTCAAAGGTGCTGAGGCTTGTGAAAAATTGCATGTAGTAGCCCCTATATCAATGGAATGCATAAACAATGAGAGAAGGGAAATTTAATGATGTCGAATACCTGTATTATTTGCTAAATGCTGAGTTGGTGATTTTGATGCTCGTAGAGCGATTCTTTAAGGATGGTAACGAAGGCTTAACTCTTATATGTTTATGTTCATGCTAAATTATACAGGAATCTGTAAAGTGCATGTAACTAAGAAATCGATATACATGCTTAAGATTTTAAGAGTGCGAAGTTAAGAATGATTGAACTGTGAATTATGATTGATGAGATGCTTAGTTATGAGTTTTGAAAGTACATGCTATGATGTTGAAAGTTAATTGATTATTAAGCTGAATATGTAGAGACTTGTACATGTTTTATGTGGTTGTATTGAGTTGGAAAATTGAAGTGTTTAATGGCTACTTAGGAGTTGGGTGGATTCGAGTACGCCTTTCTCGGCTACTTAGGAGTTGGGTCTCCCTTAGAGACAGATCATTAAGTTGTTTGGTCTAGTCAAAGTAAGCACTTGAGTTTTTGAGAAAATTAAAGTTCTGTTGGATGCAAGTATTACTTTGACTGGCTAGAATCGATATCATCGAGCACGTAGATCCGTGTGCTCAAAGTAACTCACTAAGACATCTCTGTCTTACGCTCTCTTTGCGATGATTCGTTTCTAGATGGAGCAGCCGCTGTCGCCCCCGCCGCGCCACGAGACCTTTGATTTCGCTTGGGCCAGCTACACGCCGGCCACTGGTGCGGTCACAGTTGCGTCCACTATCTTGGGGGTACATCGCTTCTTTATCCCAGAGCTTACTACGAGGTACCCTGCTCCTGCTCCTGCCCCTACTCCTGTTCCAGCTCCAGCGCCGGCTCGTGCGCCTGCCTCTCCACCGCCACCTCTACCACCTTCTCCCGCTTCGGAGTCGATCGAGTCGGATCCAGAGGAGGATGAGGGCTACCAGAGTGATAATTCGGTGGGTTCCTGGCCAGACGTCGATTACATCCTAGTGGAGTCTGAGGCGCCTTCCCCTGCCGCGGTCTCAGACATGAGCGAGGACGCCGGGAGTGCTAGTAGATGAGGCGTTGATCGTGACCAACTCGATTGACGTGCAATTGACCTTTAACTCCTTTACCTTTTGTTTATAAGTTATTTTATGGAGCCTTTTGTACCACTGCGTGGGATTTGACTCTCTTTGACATGTATATGTATTGACAACACTACAGTTTTACCTGAGTCCTCTTTTGTATATTCGGACCAGGATTCCAGACTTGTCTATTTTGATTATGTCAGGTCCTTTATTTGCTTTGTATGTATTAAACAGGATTCAGACACACTCGAACCCTTTATATTTCTATCCTGATGCTTATGTTAAAAGTAATATTATGGTCATTTGTTGTATGGGCCTTTATTATATTATTGGCAATTTCCTTTATTATTCTAGATGCTTATCCAGGATACCTGATCGTGCTATTGAATCTGATTGGTCATGACTTTTGAGTCTCACTATCGATTTATCGTTTACATGGGTTACGAAAATATATTTTACTTATACGTTTCAAAAGAAAAAAATCATGGGGTTTTTGGGTGTTATGTAACATTGCAAATTGTTAATTATGTCCATGGCATAGTTAATAAATTGGGATGTTACATACACATCTTCAAATCACGCTTAAAAACGGACTTTTTATGATATATATGAGCCAATTTTTCAGGAAACTTTTTCCTAATGTGCCATAAGCATAAACGATGACGAGTTTCTGGAAATACTTTAGCCACAGCCGCTTTAATGGCTAAGTCTTGATCAGTTATAATAGATATTGGCTTTTTTCCATTCATTGCCTCAAGCCAAGTCTCAAATAACCATATAAAAGATGCCTCAGATTCATCTCGTAACAAAGCACAACCAAATAAAATTGATTGTAGATGGTGGTTCAATCCTGTAAACTGAGCAAATGGCATGCTATATTTGTTGGTTTTATAGGTGGTGTCAAAAGTAATAACATCACCAAAATGTTGATAAGATAACCTTGATCTAGCATCTATCCAAAAAAAAATTTAAAATCATTCTAGCATCTTGATCCATTGTATTGCATAGAAGAAATCAGAATTTTGAGCTTGCTTTTGTTTGCAATAATCAAATACAACTTGTGCATCTCCAATATCCAAATTTTTCATTCGAATATGTTTCATATGATTCCAACAATCTCTGCTGGAAAATGCTTGATCACTGCCATTAAACATTGAAGCAACCTTTCCTGTAGGTAAACCTTCTTCATTGATTTTTTCAACAAGATTTTTGGCAGCACTATCCATTTTCCTATGACACCTCATGTAAGACACACTCTTAGGACTAACCATGTCATGGTTATGATTATTGTCAAAAGATTTTACAATCCATATCTCATGTTTCTTGTCCTTTGACACACTAAGTGATGCATTACATCCAATACGTATGGTTGAACATTTTCTCTTAACTCTTCCAACATTTTCATTACTTTTCTCATCTCACAATTTTTTTTCTTGTGCTCACCTTCCCTACCACAAACAAAATTTCAAGAATTATGTTTACTAGAACGGATGCGAATCCCAAATCCTTTTGTCCTAGTAAATAATTTATAAAACTCTTCAACCTTTTTCAAAGAATCGAACTCCATTCCAATATGTGGTTCAATACTTAATTCTTCACCAGTAAGAGAATGTGGCATGTCAAGGAATCCACTTACCTTGCTATTGTCTAATGTGAGATGACTGTCCATATTCTCATAATTCAGTTCTTCAACAGGTGAAAAATGTTGGATGTGAGAGCTTTCAAATCCAATCACGTTTTCATTATCCAGAGCATTTTCCATATTCGAATGACACAAATGAGCATCATCAATTTCCTATATCTGGTGACCTAAAGAAAAAAATTTTATTAAAAAATCTAACATTCTATAAAATAGAAATAAGATAAAAATAAATTTAATTACCTTCTTGTGATGTAAAAGTCATGGAATGAATGTGAAGGAAAAAAAAAGAATGTGAAAGGGCAAGGAATGCAAGAGAAAGAGCAGTGTCACAATCAATAAGGAAGAGAGAGAAAATTTGAAAAAAAAAGCTAAAATTAATTGCACATGCTTTTAATTAGATGAAATTCACACCTTTGGATTAAACTTCATCCAATGGTTATAATTTGGTGTAAGTAAAATACTCTTACACTAGTGTGAGAGTAACCCTCCTCTATATATATATATATATATATGCTTGGATGGAAAAAGACCTGTTTTCTTTACTCTGGCTTCAGTTATGTATGTTGCTTATGCTTTCATGGAAATATGATTTCATTCATTGTTTAATTTAATTTATTTGGTAGGGAGTTCTGACTGAGACAACAGAAGAGATGGTAGTAAAATCTTGTGCAAGAATGATGGTAAGGTGTAAAATTTTATGTAAAATCTTAAATTTCAATGTTCTCCACTCCAGGATTCACTTGATTATAATTGATGATTATTCATATTGAATAAAATATTCCAAATTGGCAAGGGTTTTGGGACTTCACTGCCAGTGTTACTAATCATTCATAGTAAAGCCCATGCTTAGTGTTACTAATTTTGTGTGTACTGATGTAGCTAAAAGCGTCGTTATTTCTTTTAACTACAATCAATTTAGAATTTAAAGAACAAAAACAGTTTTTCCAAGAAAAAAAAAGGATTGAATTGAATAGCTATAGTAGTATAGCTAGTCAACCCAAGTCGTCTCTCAAGGAGACTTATATCATTGATCTAGTGTGTATAGTATATGTAGATTTGGGATTATGCAAGAAGTAAATAAAGCTATGCAAATAAAGGAAAATAACAATGCAAAAGAGTCTTGGTGTTGGGACATGCATCAAACCATATTTTCTCCATCCTAAACCCACCTAGGCATTTTATCAAACACCTTGCAAGCAACTTACACATGCATAAGAATTATTCAACCAAAATGATTTTGATCCAAACCAAATTAGTAAAACTATCCTAAACACACGCAAATTGTAAGACCCCAAAATTCTAATTATACCTTAATTAGAGGGATTTAGTTATAATCACTTTAATCAAGGTGTAATTGGAATATGTATGTGACCGTGATGTATTTTGACGTATATGTGTTATTTGATATGTGTTATGTGTATTATGTTGATAGATGCATTACATACGAGTTAAATACAATAAAATAGACTAAGAACCTTGGGAAGGAAGTTAAGAAACAATCATGAGAGAATTTAGGTATTTATGGTTATGTATAAGTTTATATAGGTGTGAGAAGGGTGTCTAGGGTGTTAGAAATGGTCTGGAGAGTGTTAGGTGCATTTTGGAGTTTTAGATGTTTGAAACTGCTGCTGCTGTCATTTATCAGCAGATGCTCGCTAGCGGCCAGTTCTAGTCGCTAGCGGGTGAGGCGGCAGAAGTTAGTCGCTAGCGGCCGTGATAGGGCGCTAGCGGGTAATGCGGCGTGATCGGTCGCTAGCGGCCGCATGATGCTCGCTAGCGACCAGCATCGTGACAGAACAGAATTTTTGTCATTTTTTGCATTTTAGGGCAAGCCCTCCATCTTTTTAATTTTGCACATAGGTCCCCTTCCGTCCCTACAACTTCCCTCAGTCTGAAGTAACTTCATCCACTCTCAAAACACCACTCTAAACACTTCTACTCTCCAAGATCAAACCCCATAATCTCCATATCCACCAAACACTCAAATCTCACCATTTCTTCATCAAAACTCATCTAAATCAGAAACAAAACTCATATTTAGGATCCTTACATCAATTCCATCAGTTCTAACCGAACATATCCAGCCATAAATTACAGTTTCATCAGCATCAGTGACAAAACAACTAGAGTGGAGTAGTTGGCAAGGAATTCAAGAAAAGAAAGTGGTCTCTAGCTTAGGAAAGGAAGAAACTACAAGAGGTAGGGGTTTAGATTTATGTTAAGTTATGTATTAAAGTGTTTTCATGCATCAGAATTGAGTATATGTCATTATTGGTATAAAAATGAATTATGTTCTGAAGCTGAGATCAGTGCAGGATCGAGGTGTGCGCTAGCGGCCATGTTACAGGCGCTAGCGGGTACTTTGAACCGCCTTGGGCGCTAGCGGCCTTAAGGGACGCGCTAGCGACCAGATCGCAGAAACTCTGCAGATTTGTGTTTTCTGAAGTTTTGGTTTTATGATGATTTTAATCCTATAAGTGACTTTTGAAATAGTACAGTATGATAAATATATGTATATAAGTATATTTCATAAATATATTTTGATTATTTAAAATGGTTGAGTTGAGAAAAGATGATATATGAGACCATCTATGTTTTATGATTACATGTATATGACATATGTGGTATGATGAGTTTATAATGTTTAATATGCATGCTAATATATTAAAGAAACTGTGAAAGGTCATGTGAATCAGAAAATGAGTTTTATGAGTAGCTTTCTGTACAAACGAAATTGGCAAGGGAGGTTGGCACCCTCGGTCCCCAATACCGATTTGTAAAGAAAGTGAATAAAAATCCTCTTCCCCATAGAGATCTAGTAGAAAACTAGATAGGTATGAGCTCATAGCCTAGGGGCCAGGTGTATGCGGAGGTAGAAAGAGAGAGGGTAGTGCCATTGATTTACGAAAGTTCTAACACATGACACATATAATAGTATGCATGATGTTGATTATGCAACTTTTATATGAATAGTATATTTAAACATGTGACTGTATGCATATTGTTGATTATGCAACCGTTGCATGTTAACGAATATGTTTTTAAGTAAACAATGTCCGCTCGATGATGAGTATTTGTTGTTGCATAGTATTTATATAATTAACAAGAAGCATATAGGTAAGACACTCCGGAACTACATTATGTTTATGAAAATATTTATTAAATGGACTTATGCATATTTCACTTATTTCAAAATAAACCGGAGTGATCCCCTTATTGAGTCCGTGGAGCTCACCCCAATTCCACCACCCTTTGTTTAGATTCAGGTACTTTGTTAAAAGAGCAGACTCAGACCTGCATGGAGATGGAAACTTGGATATGCGAGGAGCTTAGAACTTTATGGATTTTGTTATCTTCGTATATGATATGTAGTTATGTACTATATACAAACTTGAAAGAATTTATAAGGGAATTATAAGTGACTGTACAAGCTTAAGGTTCTCTTAGAAATTCTAGTATTTAAATATTGTAATATCTATTTTGGGATTTTACGTTTAAATGTATTTCCTTGTGTACGTGAAACTATATGTATGTATTGGGCCACTTATGTGTATTATGTTATTTCGGTTATATGTAATTTACAAGTTCATAGTTGGGTGTATCAGATTATACCTTGTCACGTACAAGCCGAGATTTTTAAATTACGTTCTTTCATGAAAAATTATTGGCCCTATTTTCCGCGTGTCCGTAATTTCAAACTTAAACTCTGAAACAAGATGATAATTTCCGGTAATTAACTCTATGTGACTTAAGCATAAAGAGGTAATTATTGGGGTGTTAAATTTTGTTATCAGAGCAGGTCGAACCTTAATGCTTGGGGTTATGGCCTTCTATGCTTTTGTTGCATAGTACGGTAGTTTCATGCTTGTAGCGGGGTATCGTAAGGCATGATTTGTCTATTTGGTACATGGGTGGTTGTGTATGCCTAATGTGATTATTGAGACTGATCATCTCAATGATTATGTTGGTGTGTACAGGTACAAATGGCACCAAAGAGACGTCAGATGAGACCTACCGGAAGTAGTTCCGAGGGTGAGCAGGGGACTAGTGAGGCATTGGCAGGGATGGCCAGGGCGGTACAATAGTTAGCAGAGGTTATGAGGCACCAGACTCCACCCATACCACATTCGGAGACGAACAGAGGAAATGCCCGCTTTGCTGAGTTCCGGGGTGTAAATCCCCCAGTGTTCACAGGTTCTGTTGATCCAACGGTGGCAGGGGATTGGATTGAGGAGATGGAGAAGATATTTACCGTGATACAGTGCTCCGATCTACAACGAACTACTTTTGCTACATTCATGCTACAACGGGGATGCAGGGAATTGGTGGAGAGGAGAAAAAGCTCGAATGGATGCTGCAGGGATTCCTATTCCTTGGAACAAATTCAAGGAGCTCTTCTATGAAAAATATTTTCCCAGATCTATAAGAGAAGCTAAGGAGCGAGAATTCTTGAACCTGACTCAAGGACGAATGACTATTGCTGAATACACCGCACAGTTTGAACATCTCATTAAGTTTTCAGAGATGTTTCAAGGAAACCCAATGGAATCATGGAAGTGTATGAAGTATCGGAATGGGTTAACACAGAAGATGCAGAAGACAATGAACCACCTTCGCTTTGATAGCTATGCTCAGTTAGTAGAGGCATGCAGAGTGCATGAACAAACGTGCCTTTTGGGAGTTAATACCCCACCAGAGACTTCTAGAAGAGATCTAATGCCACAGGTTCCTCCACTCAAGAGACGACACTCTTCACCACAACAGTCTCCATCTCGATCTCATAGGAGTTCTCAACCTCATCAGGAATCATCTTCACCCAATTTAGTGATGACCACTAGAGCTCCGGAGAAACCCACTTGTGCTCAGTGTAATAAGAAACATTGGGGAGTTTGTCTTGCAAGGTCGCGGGTGTGTTTTAGATGTGGTGAGCCGGGACATATCGCCAGGGAGTGTCACCAGTCTCCTTCAGACCATAGTACCAGGGAAGGACCGTCACAGTAAGCGTGAATAATGAAATTCGATCTGAGATTAAGACTGTAACATCCCAATTTGTTAACTATGCCATGAACATAATTAATACCTTGACATGTTACATACACCCAAAAACCCCATATTTTTTTTTTATATAGCCCTCTGTCATGAATAAACGTTGGTATCAAAACTCAAGAGCCATGACCAATCAGAAATCATTGCACGAATAGATATCCTGGAAAAGCATCTAAAATGGAAATAGATAGATGACAAGAATATAAATGGGGACCCATATATACTTGTCCATAAAACACCAATATATAAACATGTGTGTGTGTAATATAGAAATATCTGATCGTCACGAAATTCCTGTCTTATACATATACAATAATATATGTGAAGGAATTGCTCATAATTATTCAAAATAATTACAGAAAACCTTGGCCCAAATTGTATGAATAAACAAAGTGGCCCAGGATGATTATATATACATAATGTCTATACTGTGTGAAGCTACAGAATTTGGTGGCCTGCCGAGGAGTGAACAATACTTGCTCGGTCAAGGAAAATACAAGGGAAAATCCTATACAAATTGTCTAATATCAAGAACATAAAGAAGCTAAGTTGGCCGCATCACAGATCGCTCGGTTCTGGCTCGCTCAATCTCCTCTCCGGCATTCGCCCATCACTGGTCTTAAGTACCTCGGGTCCCTTGACTAGGGACTCTAGGTCGAACTCCTTTATCTTGTTGTCCTCCATCGCGGCATCGTTGTCGGGACAAGGATGAAATCAAAATCAAAATCAAAATCATGAAGTGGGGTGTTTCGTCATAAGCTCCGGGATGAGGAACTGAAATACCCCAGGACAATAGAGATCATGATCACGGCGTTGGTGGTCGGTGTGTAACTCGCCTCAGCAAGCCATTCGCCCTTGGTCATGAAGGGGGTGACGGCTACCTGCTGCTCCGCAATACCCTAGAATCGAAGCTTTGAAAGAAACAGAATAAGACGGGGGTCGTCTTAGTGAGTTACTCAGAGCACACAGACCTACGTGCTCGATACATCGATTCTAGCCAGTCAAAGTAATACTTTGTACAAAACAATGCTTTATTTCTCCAAAACACAAGTCCTTACTTTGACTGGGCCAAACATCTTACGGTCTGTTTCTAAAAGGGGAGACCTAGGAGTCTTTTTCTAAGTTCTCGAGGGTCTCTCAATCAATTATAAATAATACTTTCACCTCTCGAAAATCAAAATCATCAAATCACATTTCACCGTGCATCCACTTAAACACGTCAGCGACATAGAATGCATCTCTAGAGACAAACGGTAATCCCCTTCGATTCGGTGAGCGGTGTAACCGATTAGATTCCTCGCTTTGACGAGCGGTATGACCGATGATTCTCGTCGCCTCAGCGAGCGGCATAATTGATTAGTCTCCTCGCTTCGACGAGCGGTATGGCTCACGGGGCGCTGCCCGGCATTAGGATCCGAGTCCTAGTAGGTGGTATCACGGGGCTCCGCCCGGCCTTAGAACTAACGTCCCAGTAAGTTGTATCACGGGGCTCCGCCCGGCCTTAGGACTAACGTCCCAGTAAGTTATATCACGGGGCTCCGCCCGGCCTTAGGACTAACGTCCCAGTAAGATTATATCTGTCAAAATCCAGCTCAACAAATATTTCCTATCATTACAATTTAGCTAAACCTTAGCCATATCATACTATCAGCAACACGCAACCCATCACTTCCATCCAACGTACTACATCGTACAAGAATCAATAACTATAAGCACAATTCATATCTGAATGCAATTATCATTTCAATTTAACTATCTCCACGTTATTTTATATCAACACATAACTCATCATCTCATTTCATCATATAAAATCATAATCTCATATTAACTCATCACTTTAGCTTAATAGTCTTATTTTATCACATACGCTACGTCATCGCAATTACAATTCCTCGATTCATGTTACCACCATCACATATTGCATCAAACACAACTAATTATCTTAACACAATCACTTATTATTATCTCATTTCAACAATACATAGTTCCTTATCTCAATTAGCAATACATGGATCATTTCCATTTCATTATAATACCTAGTCACTTACATGCACCTTGTGTCAAGTTCACACTCCTCTCACTTTAAATTTAACATGACAACATATTTACCATATTCTCTTATTAATCGTCCCCTCGTTAGTTCATAGAAAGAATCATGCATCTTACTACCCCGCTTTTCTAAAATAAATTCGATTAATGAACACACATGTACATCACTTGCTCTAACACATGAATTTTTTTCCAAAAAGAGGCCCAAGCCTTAACTTGACATAAAAGTAGAATCAAGATTTAAAATATAACTCCATTATATAAACATAAAATTCTGAATTAGTCCCCTCATACTTAGGATTAGCTCATTTACCTCCTAAAACTTGATTTCACGTACAATTACTAGCAATTTTACCAAGGGATTCATTTATTCTCAATTTATGAAATAATTCACAAAGATATTATTATGAAGTGTTTAGAGGGAGTTCCAATGTCCCATAACATGTTCCCTCAAGGCTTAACACATATATATAAGTAGGAAAATCGATTTCGGAGAAAACAGGACCATTTGACAATGTTGTTGTCCAAGACAGGGAGCAGACCGCCCGGGCCCTCTGCTGACTGCCTGGGCGGTCTCTGCAGTGCTCTCTTTCCGATTTTGAGAGGCGGACCTCCCGGGCGGTCTGGGAGACCGCTAGGGCGGCCCGACTCTGCAGAAAATGCAGATTCACCCCCAAAACACTCTCTCTTCACCCCTAACCTCTATCCAATCTCTCCATATGATCCAACATCAGCAAACACATTCAAAGATACACACAAACAACAACCATAAACCAATTTCAGAATCAAACATAAGAGATCATTAACACCATACACACATGCATGAACATAATCACAAGAATCAAGCATTATCAAGCTTTAAACTTCACCCTCAGCCATGGATTCACAGCTCTCAGACATGCACGAAAATTTAACCCTCTATCAGCACACCACAGAAGCCAATACACACATGCAAGAAGGGGAAACAAAGGAATAGGGTAGTAGGAAGGGTAACTCACCTTCAACCTTGAAGAAAAGCAAGAAAACAGGATGAAAATGGCTTCTCTTGGGTGCTCCTAGGTGCTGGTCGTGGATGAGTTCTCCAAGGGGAGAAAATGGCTTCTGAAATTTGTGTCTTGTGAGAGTGTGCGGTTATGTCCAAAAAGGGGGAGTGTGGCCGAGACTTATAAGGGTGATGGGGGTGTTTTTGTTTTAATTTTTGTGTTGTTTGAGTGTTAAATGTATCTAGGTAGTGAGTATGAGTATGTTGTTGAGTATGATTGTGAGTAAGGAATTGCAACTAAAATTTTGTGGTGAGAGTTTAATAATTTGGAAGGCTCAGGGTTCTTAAAAGTGGTCCCGGTTGTGTTTAGGATTAAGCTCAGGTTTACTCACTTACTCACTAAACATCCAATTATCACAATTGAAGTGACTAACGATCGTTATTAAAATTTATATAATTATATGAGACTCATAATAATTTAAAATAATTCATTCATCATATTATTAATTTCCACATTATTAATTTATTAAAAGATAATTCAATAATTGCTATTATGTGGAAAAATAATAATAGTGATATCTTAAAATCTGTAAATATCCAACATTGGTGAATTTGTTTCCAACTAAATTCTAAACACCGATTTGGACTTTCTAAAATAATTATTACAGTCTCACTAAATTTTTATAACGATCATAACCTCTCTCAGGGGTTTAATAACTCATTATAAATAAAATATGAGGCTTGCATTGCTCCACAAGCAACCTAAATTATTATCTCTAAACACATAGCACATATATATCATTTAAGTTACATAACATAAACACAATTATATATATATATATATATATATATGCACCCATATACATAAATTTATATATATATGTCACTTCTGCTCATACATGACCATGTTTACACATCATAATATCTAACCAAAATTCAATCTTATAAGGTCATAATTAATTCCTTATAATTTAGCATTTGAAAATCTCCCTATATATATAACAATTCATCAAATCACCAATACAACAAGGTTAAAGGAAATTTACAAGCCTTTTGAAAACATTTTTCAATGCACAACACATTTTCAATAAGAGGAAATTCAATTTCGGAGATAACAAGGCCATAAAATGCAAAGATGCGAAAACCTTACTGCAGGCAGACCGCCGGGGCGGTTGGTGCACTGCTGGGGCGGTCACGACCGCCTGGGCGGTGGTGATGACCGCCAGAGCAGTCTCATCGGCAGCAGAGTGCGAATTCTGCACTCTGTTTTCCCGATTTTTGCTCCTTTGCTCACCAAATCGTTTCCAAAGATCAAAATGCATAAAACTAATGAATGCACACTTTCAAAACACATCAGAAACTTAACTCATACCCATCATTCACACATCCTCATCAAACCTCATAGTATTTCATCATATAACAACAAATAAAACCACCACCATGGAAGCTCACAATGAAGCTTAGCCTCTTACAGCCACATGCAATAATGAATTCGAATTTATCTTGCCTCACAACAAACTTCCAGATCCTAAAGGTTCTTGCATAGAGAAGGAAACACGATCAAATGAAGATACAAGGAGTACTCACTTAGGTTCACAAAATCAATCATCATATCAAAACTCACAAAAACACCATGATTCATCACATGTATTCGTTCAAAATACAAAACACATAGCCGTGTCAAATCGCTTTTTCCAATCGCACGTACGCGGTACGCCACATAATTTCATTCAATTAATTAAACACATCAAAACAACATCATCACACATAACTATTGCGTATCGTCACTTATTAACGCATCATGACCATCACTTATAATCGTTCGTATCTGCCGTACGCCAGCCCCGGGCTACGGGTGTTACAAAGATCGAGGGTAAGTGTAATACCTATACGATCTGCGTTTGGTAGTTTCAAAAAAATATGGAATTTCGGGGGCGAAATTTTTTTTAAGGGGGGGAGAATGTAAGACCCCAAAATTCTAATTATACCTTAATTAGAGGGATTTAGTTATAATCACTTTAATCAAGGTGTAATTGGAATATGTATGTGATCGGGATGTATTTTGACGTATATGTGTTATTTGATATGTGTTATGTGTATTATGTTGATAGATGCATTACATACGAGTTAAATACAATAAAATAGACTAAGAACCTTGGGAAGGAAGTTAAGAAACAATCATGAGAGAATTTAGGTATTTATGGTTATGTATAAGTTTATATAGGTGTGAGAAGGGTGTCTAGGGTGTTAGAAATGGTTTAGAGAGTGTTAGGTGCATTTTGGAGTTTTAGATGTTTGAAACTGTTGTTGCTGTCATTTATCAGCAGATGCTCGCTAGCGGCCAGTTCTAGTCACTAGCGGGTGAGGCAGCAGAAGTTAGTCGCTAGCGGCCGTGAAAGGGCGCTAGCGGGTAATGCGGCGTGATCGGTCGCTAGCGGCCGCATGATGCTCGCTAGCGACTAGCATCGTGACAGAACAGAATTTTTGTCATTTTGCATTTTAGGCCAAGCCATCCGTCTTTTTAATTTTGCACATAGGTCCCCTTCCGTCCCTACAACTTCCCTCAGTCTGAAGTAACTTCATCCACTCTCAAAACACCACTCTAAACACTTCTACTCTCCAAGATCAAACCCCATAATCTCCATATCCACCAAACACTCAAATCTCACCATTTCTTCATCAAAACTCATCTAAACCAGAAACGAAACTCATATTTAGGATCCTTACATCAATTCCATCAGTTCTAACCGAACATATCCAGCCATAAATTACAGTTTCATCAGCATCAGTGACAAAACAACTAGAGTGGAGTAGTTGGCAAGGAATTCAAGAAAAGAAAGTGGTCTCTAGCTTAGGAAAGGAAGAAACTACAAGAGGTAGGGGTTTAGATTTATGTTAAGTTGTGTATTAAAGTGTTTTCATGCATCAGAATTGAGTATATGTCATTATTGGTATAAAAATGAATTCTGTTCTGAAGCTGAGATGAGAGCAGAATCGAGGTGTGCGCTAGCGGCCATGTTACAGGCGCTAGCGGGTACTTTGAACCGCCTTGGGCGCTAGCGGCCTTAAGGGACGCGCTAGCGACCAGATCGCAGAAACTCTGCAGAATTGTGTTTTCTGAAGTTTTGGTTTTATGATGATTTTAATCCTATAAGTGACTTTTGAAATAGTATATAAGTATATTTCAGAAATATATTTTGATTATTTAAAATGGTTGAGTTGAGAAAAGATGATATATGAGATCATCTATGTTTTATGATTACATGTATATGACATATGTGGTATGATGAGTGTATAATGTTTAATATGCATGCTGATATATTAAAGAAACTGTGAAAGGTCATGTGAATCAGAAAATGAGTTTTATGAGTAGCTTTCTGTACAAACGGAATTGGCAAGGGAGGTTGGCACCCTCGGTCCCCAATACCGATTTGTAAAGAAAGTGAATAAAAACCCTCTTCCCCATAGAGATCTAGTAGAAAACTAGATAGGTATGAGCTCATAGCCTAGGGGCCAGGTGTATGCGGAGGTAGAAAGAGAGAGGGTAGTGCCATTGATTTACGAAAGTTCTATCACATGACACATATAATCGTATGCATGATGTTGATTATGCAACTTTTATATGAATAGTATATTTAAACATGTGACCGTATGCATAGTGTTGATTATGCAACTGTTGCATGTTAAAGAATATGTTTTTAAGTAACCAATGTCCGCTCGATGATGAGTATTTATTGTTTCATAGTATTTATATAATTAACAAGAAGCATATAGGTAAGACACTCCGGAACTACATTATGTTTATGAAAATATTTATTAAATGGACTTATGCATATTTCACTTATTTCAAAATAAACCGGAGTGATCCCCCTATTGAGTCCGTGGAGCTCACCCCAATTCCACCACCCTTTGTTTAGATTCAGGTACTTTGTTAAAAGAGCAGACTCAGACCTGCATGGAGATGGAAGCTTGGATATACGAGGAGCTTAGGACTTTATGGATTTTGTTATCTTCGTATATGATATGTAGTTATGTACTATATACAAACTTGAAAGAATTTATAAGGGAATTATAAGTGACTGTACAAGCTTATGGTTCTCTTAGAAATTCTAGTATTTAAATATTGTAATGTCTATTTTGGGATTTTACGTTTAAATGTATTTCCTTGTGTACGTGAAACTATATGTATGTATTGGGCCACTTATGTGTATTATGTTATTTCGGTTATATGTAATTTACAAGTTCATAGTTGGGTGTATCATATTATACCTTGTCACGTACAAGCCGAGATTTTTAAATTACGTTTTTTCATGAAAAATTATTGGCCCTATTTTCCGCGTGTCCGTAATTTCAAACTTAAACTCTGAAACAAGATGATAATTTCCGGTAATTAACTCTATGTGACTTAAGCATAAAGAGGTAATTATTGGGGTGTTACACAAATCTAATTCTTAGTCAAGAATTATTCCTACTCTACTCTCCTAGCTAATGGGCAAAGCATCAATCAACACATAAAACCCAAAAACCCCAAATACAATTTAATTCCTTAATCAAGAAATCAAAATGCATTCAAGATATACAATTAAAATCAGCAAGCATAGATCCACACAAACAAACTTTAATTGCATTTGGAACCAAGAGATTAGGAAGCAAGAGCAAAATCATGCAATGGGTTTCAAGGGAAAATGTAATTCAAGCATTACCCAACACCAAGAACAAAGAGACTACTCAACCATAATTAAAGCAAGTAAGAAACAAGAAATTAGAGCAATAGCAAAGATGGAAATGAAAGTAGAAATTAAATTGAACTTTGAGGATTGAATATAAAGTGTATGAAATATATAGAGAGAAATGTAAAGAAAATGTAAAAATAGATTCTAGAGAGAAGGGTGAGCTTCTCTCTCTAGAAATCCCCAAATAAAAAGACCTAAAAACTAAACTAAAGAAAAGTGAAAAATTGTGTGTAGCAAAATTACAAAGGGGGTCTTAAGTACAAAATGGACTAGGGACTAAACAGCAATTTCTGCAGAATTTACTACTGTTGTCACGACCCGGTCGCTAGCGACCAAGCAGGCATGATGCTGGTCGCTAGCGACCAACTGCAGAACTTCCAAAATGCAGCTTTTTCTCCGTTTTGCAGTTTCATCCGCTCCTTCGCTCCGATGCTCCCGATGCTTCCGAGACTTTGAAGTAGTTCCGACCTAGGTCCCTGAAATCCAAAGAAACTACCCAAGAGTGCATCAAAAGATAACAAGACCAAAGTGTCACTAACACGCCTCAAAAAGACGTAAAATTGTCGCACTAACCAAGAAAGGGAAAATATGCACAAACAATAAAAAGAACCATTATTAAAGCAATAAAGGATGCAAGATGCACATGTAAAGGTAAAGAATGCACAGAATTTCGCATCCTATCAAATATCCCCACACTTAACCACTTGCATGTCCTCATGCAAGAAATCCTAAAGCTAAGAAATCAAAACAAAAGAAACAAGGTGCTACTTGACTTTCAAAGAATGCTCAAAAGTGCTCTGGCTTAATACCAAGAAAACAGGCAAAGCAGCAAGAAATTCCAACAACCAAGCATTTCAACATCAAGAGACACATTATCACAAGCCAAGCAGAAATCTCTTAAAAAGCATAGATGAAAAGGAAGGACCTCAGAGGAGTGTGTATGCTCTCAACTAACCTATATAGTAGGTTAGTCTTCCTCTCAATTCTCTTGTTAGAACAAGAATTCGACGTAGGTTTGCCAAACTTCTAGATCTCCACTACTAACATTCAATGCACCCAAGAATCAAGAGAACTTTATTTTGGTTGTAACGAGGCCAAGGTTAAGGTGTGGAATGTATGGATAAGTGAGCTAAAGGACCCAAGAAAGTTAGACTAGCATTGGTTATGTGAGTCTCAATCAAACACAAGGGGGAATTCTAAGCACACAAAAGCACAAGCACAAGAGCTATGCTCCTTCTTGCACTTTGAACCTTTAAATACTCAAACATGAGGTCTTTGACCTTGAATTTACTTTGCTTTTGTGTGGTTTTCATCCTTTGCTCATATTATTATTAATTTTTTTTTTCAATTACATGTTATTTACATACAATTCCAACCATTTTTTTCCATTAACACATCAAGATGTCCCTCCCCCACACTTAGAAGTTTGCCGTCCACGACAAACCCCCACACTTAGACTCAACCACACAAAACGATAAAACCAATGGTACTTCACTTTCCTAAGGTAGGGTGTAAAATGATTTTTCACTTTTTAGGCGAAAGATGAGCTAAGATCAAAGAATGTGATATGAGGCTCAAAGGGGCTTGCAAAGGTAATGTAGAGGGTGGACAATATGGCCGTGAGCTCAAGAAGAAAGGTGCCTCTATCACACTCAAGAATGCATATGAAACGTAGCCTTAATTAAGAGACAAGGTAAACCCTAGAACGACAAAGCCCACAAGAGATACACACATCAAGAATGGAATGGCATGTAATGTAGCCACTCAATGTAAGCCTCAAAACTCACAAGGTGCATATCCAAACACAAATCATCTATACAAATTAAGATCATTCACCAAGCAAGAATTAAAAACTAATTGAAATGCAACCTTGTTGGAACTCCTAACCACCTAAAAATGATGAATGTCTCAAGCACAACATTACAAAGCAACAAAGAAAGACAAGGAGCACACAAAGTGAACCTAAACTACCTAAACCTTTCATTTTCAGACTTTTTTTTTAGAAGTTGGTCGCTAGCGATCATGAGCATTGTCGCCAGCGACCAAGAGAAAAAATGAAATTTGGCAGTGTGTTTCGAAGCGCGTGCGACGAGGCGCATGTGGCTGGGCGACCAAGTGGGTGGTCGCTAGCGACAAGGGGTTGGCCGCTAGCGACCAATGCTACAGAAATCAGCATTATGCAGCAAAAATGCTGCAGAATTTTGCAAAGTGCCCCCAATCCTACCCTAAGCTACGAAAATATAACTCATAACACAAGGAAATGCAAATAAAAAGACTAGAAACAAGAAAAACATGATTGACAAGTCACTAACTCAAACAAACAAACAACCTAAACTATCACACAACATGTGAAAATTTACCTAAAACATGCTTTATTGAATTTAAGTGCAAAACATAAAGTAAAAGCAAGTTGTAGAAACTCCCTCAAGGCGGCTTGTGCTTGAAATGGTCCAGGAGCTTCCACCAAGGAGTGGTCTCAACGCCTCCGCCAGGATCCCATAATAGGCAAATGAAACCACGGAGCATGATCCTCTTCTTGTTTCCGGACCCATGCATCTTGGCCCTGAATTTGTTCCTTAGGGAGTGAGAACTCCCCTTTGACCAAGCATCCCAAGAGCAACCAACTTCAAGTGAGGAGGGATGGTGAACCTCACAAGAAGCCTTCACATGGACAAAGCAAAGAGACTTTTGTTCCCAAGATGCCTCAACTTGAGAAGATGTTGACTCCCCACAAATGGCTAGGAGTTGTGCATCCGTCTTTAGGAAGGCGTACTCATGGCGAGAGAGGGAGAATGGCCTCGAACCAAGGAAAATGAACTCGATCGAGGGTAGGGAAGGAATGACCGAAACGCAAACCGCTTCACATGGCCCCATTGTGAAATCCTCCAATGAAGAAGCTCCTGCAGTTGCTTCGACACACAGATGAGAGTTCTCCATGATTCCTTTTCTTTCTAGCTCACAAGGTAGCGGCAGTGGGTCCTCATACACAATCTCATCATCATCCGAGTTCTCCTCGGCATCCACTTCCATGTCACCATCCAAGGGGTCACGAGGCTCCAAAACATAGAATACCTCAATGGGTGAAGGTGGAGGCGGAGGCTCCTCAACTACCCCAACTAGCTCTTCCACCATGGACTTCAAAGTCGTCCAATCCAATTGCTCTAGAGAACAATCCACCTCATGTGGTAGTGGTGAGAGTGGTGATTGTGGCTGTGGTGAGGGGGACGGTTGTGAATGGGATAGGGGTGATGGAGATTAGGGTAGTGATGCCTCTTGGTTGCTAGAGGATGTGGCTTGAGCATTCTCCAATTGCATAAGCTTCCTTTGCATTTCATTTTGTTGCTGCAAGAGGTCCTCGTTTAATTGCTTTCTCTCCATAAGAAGCTTAAGGATTTGGTCCAATGTTGAGCCCTGCGCATCATTAGAATGAGAGGAGAATGCAAGAGGTTGAGATGAGGAAGATGGGTCTATGGGCGGTGGGGTTGGATTTTCGATTAGGTATGGGTATAGAGTGGGCTCAGGATAAGGGTATGGAGATGGTTCAAGGTAAGAGGGTGGTGGTGGCTCGTAATATGGTTGTTGATAAGCATCATTGTATGAAGGGTGTGGGTAAGGGTTCAGGTGTGGTGATGGTTGAACGTATGATGGTGAGTATGGTGGTGAGGTGTAGGTTTGTGTGTATGGTGGTGGAGGTGAAAAGAACTCATCGTATAACCTCCTACATGTTTCCAAAAGCTCATCCAACTTGACCTTATCCTCAAGAGACAAGTAGTATACCTCACATGGAAACTCCATTGCCATATTCATCATATGAGAGACATCCAACTCCAAAGAAGGTACCATGGCCAACTCATGAAGAATATCCATTATCTCTGCCATTTTTCGGTCCACCTCTTGTTGAAGGGCCTCACCAAATGTCATATTCTTATCCCCTACATGGCCATAAGAGCAAAAATCTTGGGCACCAAAATAAGCATTAGAATCCATGTTAGTTTCAAAATAAGAAAAATATCAAAGAACAAAAATAGCAAAAGAGAAAACAAGAAAAAAGAGTTAGAACGTATTTACACCTAACACACCTATGTCCTCTACACCACCAATCCTCTAGAACGCCTTTAGTTCCTCAAGGTTCTTCCATTTTCGGGTCAAAACGTTCTAGCGGTGGATCGGGGTGCAACCGAGTCATTCATAGATAGCATAGAAGGTGTAAGAGACATGAAAAACTAAATAATGCACTAACATTCTGCACTAAATAGAAAATGCAAAATTTTTATTTTGTTTTTGTGTTTTGGTGTATTTTTGAATATAAAATAGTAATAACTATGCACATTATTTCTTTTATAATGTAACATGCAACTATCTTTGATAAAGGCGAGGGAGCTGAAGCGCACACCCACTCATTCTGAAGTGTTCGAGCAAACTCACATGAAAAAGACAGAGAGAGGAAAGGAATGGGTTGACGATCGCTCAAGGAATACATATGTGAGAAACATAACTTTTGGGTTTTACTATAACTTATCATTGTTTTAGTATGTTTCGAGTTAAATTGTATTTTTACTCAAGATTTTGTATTTGTATTGCAGACAGAGGTTTGAGGAGGCACAACAGACCTATCAAACCCAGGTTGATGCTGGATAGACCGCAGACCCTCCTAGTGAGGAGCAGGTCTGGCTAGAGACTGTTGGTGGCCCGTATAAGGGTCACATTTATGGTACTGGGATTTACGGGTACACTAACAGTCAGCCTCTGCGTGCAGGTCTGCTGCTGGGGACGACACTATCAGAGATCGCGTGCAGGCCATGAATGCAGAGCTCCAGCAGCAGGCACAAATCATCCAGCACTTGGAGCAGAAGCTGACTCAAGAGAAGACCAATTCCTTAAAGGCAAAGAAGAGTCTTGCTAAGATGAATAAGATGAGGAAGGGTATGATAGAGTTCTTTAAGAACTTAGCGCCTACTTGCTCAACTCCCATTCCAGCGAGTCTGCTAACCGATGATGACGATGACGACGACGATGATGATGACGATGGCGGCGATGTAGACCAGGACTACGAGTAGTACATTTCAGTTGTTTTTTTTGTTTTGTTGTGATGCACTTGATATACATTTTATTGCACTACTACCATAACTACATTATATTTGTACTGTTGCACTATTTCTTTATAACTCAGTATTTCAATTTCTATTCAATATATCATTTACTTGTTTTCAATTTGTAAAATTTAATATGTATTTTTAAATTGTTAATCAGGTGGTTTAAAAAAAATTGAAAGAAATAATAAAAACCCGTCGGAAAATCTACCAAAATGCAATTTTAAAAAATTCGAGCTAATCCGTCGGAAATCCGACTGTATATGTGTTAAAAACATTGTAAAATCCGTCGGAAATCCGACGGTAATATTTTCAAAAAAATTTTCAATTTCCGTCAGAAATCAACTAAATTCTCTTACAAAAATTTTCCAAAATCCGTCGGAAATCCGACTAAAATAATTTATGGAATTGTTTGTCATTCGCCGAAAATCCGTCGGAAATAAAAAAATAATCACCCTTTGAAAACAGTCCAAAATCCGTCATAAATAAAAATTTCTTTCCGACGGCTATTTGATAAAAAACCGTCGAAAATATTTCCGACGAGCGTTTTTTCGATGGACATTTTTTTGGAAAATTCTGTCAGAAATCCGACTATACCAAAAAAAAAATCGTCTAAAATCCGTCGGAAATAGCCGCATTTCCAGTAGTGTCCGACATCACCGTCATCCGAAATGAAGAGAATGAGTTGATCCCAACGACAGTCCAGAATAGTTGGCGGTTTTGCATAGACTACCGCCGACTCAACCAAGCAACTTAGAAGGATCATTTCCCATTGCCCTTCATCGATCAAATGCTTGAAAGGTTGGCCGGACAATCTCACTACTGCTTCTTGGATGGATTTTCAGGGTATTTCCAGATTCACATAGCCCCGGAGGATCAAGAGAAAACTACTTTCACATGCCCCTTCGGCGCTTTTGCCTAACGACGCATGCCATTTGGGCTCTGCAACGCCCCAGGCACCTTTCAAAGGTGTATGGTAAGCATTTTTTCTGATTTTCTAGAAAGTTGCATGGAAGTTTTTATGGATGACTTTACTGTTTTTGGTTCCTCATTCGATGCATGCCTAGATAGTTTGACCAAGGTCCTAAAGAGATGCATTTCCTCTCACTTGGTGTTAAATTTTGAAAAATGCCATTTCATGGTTCAAAAGGGTGTGTGGTCCTTGGTCATATTATCTCTAGGGAGGGCATTAGTGTTGATAAGGCTAAGATAGATGTGATTACTTCTTTGCCTTATCCCGCATGCGTGCGGGAAGTTCGTTCTTTTTTGGGCCATGCAGGTTTTTACCGGCGGTTCATTAAAGACATCAGCAAGACGGCCCTCCCTCTCACAAAATTGCTGCAAAAGGATGTAGATTTCTGCTTTGATGAGGCTTGCAAGAAGGCGTTTGATTCGCTAAAGGGGCACTTGACCACCGCACCTGTGATCCAAACTCCGGATTGGACACTCCCCTTTGAGTTGATGTGCGATGCTTCCAACCATGCGTTGGGTGCCGTGTTGGCACAATCGGTTGGTATGATTCCACATGCTATTTACTATGCCTCTCGTACTTTCGATTCAGCGCAATCCAACTATACTACAACCGAGAAAGAGCTCCTAGCCATTGTTTTTGCACTTGAGAAGTTTCGCTCTTACTTGCTAGGATCTAAGGTAGTAGTATATTCAAATCATGCCGCCCTCAAATATCTCTTGAAGAAACCGGAGGCCAAGCCTCGTCTCATCAGATGGATGTTACTCTTGCAAGAGTTTGACATTGAGATTAGGGATTGAAGTGGTGCTCAAAATTTGGTTGCGGACCATTTAAGTAGACTTGAGCACCTTCTTGATGATCCCCATCCCATTGATGACTCTTTTCCTGATGAGCGATTATTGAAGGTTGAGTTGGTACCATGGTACGCACCTATCGCCAATTACTTGGCTGCCAAGGTTCCCCCACCAAACTTTTCAAAATCCCAAGTACATAAATTCAAAAGTGATTGTAAATACTACTTGTGGGATGAACCATTCTTATGGAGAATTGGCGCCGATCAAGTGATTAGGCGATGTGTGGAGGACCATGAGACACATTCTATATTTCGTTTCGGTCATTCCGGCGCGAGTGGAGGTCACTTTGGACCACACCGCACATCCCGGAAGGTTCTTGACTGTGGATTCTATTGGCCTTCTCTTAAGAAGGATGCTTTTGAGTTTTGTAAGACATGTGAACATTGCCAAAGAGCCGGAAACAACTCTCGGAAAAATGAGATGCCTCAACAACCCTTACTCTTTTGTGAAATCTTCGATGTTTGGGGCATCGATTTTATGGGACCATTTCCGGTTTCTCATGGTATGTTTACATCCTACTTGCTGTGGATTATGTTTCAAAATGGGTGGAAGCTATAGCCACCAGGACTAATGATGCTGCTGTGGTAGTTTCTTTTGTGCGGTCTAATATTTTCTGTAGGTTTGGCACTCCGAGAGCTATCATTAGCGACCGTGGGACTCATTTCTGCAATAGGAGTATGGACGCTTTGTTCCGTAAATATGGGGTTGTTCATAGGGCTTCAACACTCTACCACCCCCAAACCAACGGACAAGCGGAAGTCTCCAACCGGGAGATTGAGAGGATCTTGGAGAAGGTAGTGCATCCCAATCGAAAGGATTGGAGTTTAAGATTGGAGGATGCACTATGGGCTTATCGCACAACATACAAGACCCTACCGGTTGAGATGGAGCATAGAGCCTACTGGGCTATCAAGAAATGCAACATGGATCTCCAAAAAGTCGGAGAGGAAAAGAAACTTCAACTCCTTGAATTAGGGGAATTGCGCATGGAAGCCTATGAGAGTTCAAGGCTTTACAAGGAAAAGACTAAGGCTTTCCATGATCGCAACATTTTGAGGAAGGAACTCAAGGAAGGGCAAGAGGTGCTACTCTACAATTCCAGGTTGAGATTGATGGACGGGAAGCTAAGATCTAAGTGGGACGGACCTTTCTTGGTGAAGAAAGTGTACCCGTATGGAGCGGTGGAAGTTTTATGCCCGCGAACAAATTCTATCGTCAAAGTTAACGGGCACCGACTGAAAATCTTCCACCGAGAGGATGGTGAGACTACCGAGGAGAAGGAAGTCCTCCTTTTGGAGGGAGTTGAGCCCCCCTGAGGGGCCAAAACGTCCAACTTAAGGACGTTAAACAAAAGTGCTTGGTGGGAGACATCCCACCTGTAAGTTTTCTTTTTCCAGCACTTTCATTTACATTTTCATAGGTTAGGAAGCATGTTTTGGTAGTTTAGGTACCTTTAAATTCAGTTTTTAACTTTTCTGCAACATTTTGCTGCATAATTCTGTTTCTGCAGAATTCGGTCGCCAGTGACAACTTAAGCCGTCGCCAGCGACCAAACACCTGTCGCCGGCGACCATTTCTTCCGTCGTCGAGCGACCGCCTTACATCTTGAGAGATTCTGTCCCAATTCTGGAGTGGATATATGCTCGTCGCCAGCGACCACTGAAGTTGTCGCTGGCGACCACACTTCGGTAGCCGGCGACCAACTACTTCTTCGCCCGGCGACCAGCCCTGAACTGGGTCGATTCTGTCTAATTCCCTCAGATGGCACTCATCGTCGGCGACTAGTGGATTCTTAGTCGGCGACCACCCATCCCGTCGCCTAGCGACCAGAACTCGATTGACACTCATTCTGTTTGAATCTGTATCCTCTATTCGTCGCCGGCGACCTTCTTTCCTGTCGCCAGCGTCCTTGCTTTTCATCGCCGGCGACGCCACCAACCGTCGCTGGCGACCATATTAAAAAAAAATCGAAATTCTGAAACTCCCAAAATGATGCCGTTTTTGTTTCATCCTAATTTTAACTTCCCTCTCTTCTATTCTTCCCTCTCATTTTCTCACACTCTTCACATTTCTCCCTCTCTTACACACATACACACACCTAACACTCAAACCCTAAAACCACCACACCATCATATCCGGCCGCAGCGCCGCGCCCCCACCACCACTGCGCCGGCCACCCCTTTCCCTTCTCTCTTTATCTCCCTCGCTCCGTATCTCTCTCTCTACCGCACACACACCCTCGCACATATCCTCTAAGTCGCGCCTGCCATCGCCACAGCGGCGCCGCCCCGCCTCTGCTCCAACCGCGCCGGTCGTCCGATCCGCGTCACCGGCTGAAGCAACTCACTGTGGTTTCGCGTTGTTATGTGCACTCTCTCTCCCTTTGCTGTTCTATCCCGACCGCCGCGCGCCGCCCTTCTCCCGCCGCCGCGGGTCTGCTCCCAGCAACCCTCTCCATTTTATCTTCTTCAACCGTCCTTTAATTTTCATAGCATTTTAAGTTCATCTTCTGTTTAGGTTTTGGTTTTAAGAATTTAGGTTCTAAATGCATATAATTTTATTTCACTTCATTTGTAACATCCCAATTTATTAACTATGTCATGGACATAACTAACAAATTGACATGTTACAACCACCCAAAAACCCCATTTTTTTTTATATAGCATAAACCCTTATCACGAATAAACAACATTGACGATACTCGAGAGCCATGACCTTTGGAATCATGCACGAATGGATATCCTGGATAATCGTCTAAAAGTATATGAAGAATAGCATAAGTAATAGAGGCCCATACATCAATGGCCATAATATTAAATACATAATATATGCGTAGGAGTGCAATATAAAAATATTTAAGTATATTAAAGGTTCTGTTTAATACATGCCATATAATATGAAAAGAGCTTCTACAACCAAAAATGGACAGTGTGAAGTCCTGGTCCGGATGTACGAAGTGGACTCAGGTGGAGTGCAAAGCTGCCCAATAAATATATACAAGCCAAAAGAGTGTTTATCTCCCTCGCAGGGGTACAAAAGCTCCAGAACAAAACATACAAACCACAAGATATAACTAGAATTAAAAGGGGGCGGCTACAAAGTCGATCTTCCAGTCGTGGCTCCGGTGTCTTCCGTTCGATGTTAACCATCACTCTCCTCGCTCGGTGCTGGTCCTCCTGCTAAGGATGTTACTTTCGACTCGCCCTCATCGGTGGGCGGGGCTGCCTCATCACTCTCGTACCCCTCCTCCTCGGGGTCTGACTCATCCGACTCCGGAGCGGGTGCTGGCAGTGGGGGTGGTGGCGGATGAGCGGGCGCTGGGACAGGCGCATGTGCAGGAGCGGGGTATCTCTCCATGAGCTCCGGGATGAAGAAACTATATACCCCGGATACGGTGGAGACCATTGTCACGGCGCCGGTCGACGGCATGTAGCTCGCTACCGCGAAGTCATATGTCAGTCGGCGCGGCAGGGGCGGCGGCAGTGGTTGCTCCATACGTATCTAGAATCGAAGCATCAAGAGAGAAAAGAGTAAGGCGGGGTCGTCTTAGTGAGTTACATAGAGCACACGGATCTACGTGCTCGAAAACATCAATTCTAGCCAGCCAAAGTAATACTCGGGTATAAAACGGTATTTTACTTTCTAGAAAGGTGGAGTCCTTACTTTGACTGGTTCAAACATCTTACTGATCTGTTTCTAAGGGAACCTAAGGTCTCTCTAAGTTCTCGTGTTTCCCTCATTCAATGCGAATGCACACTCATCTCCCGGGCATCTAATCATACCATCACAAGCATATCAACAATCCAAACATTCATCCTATGTCCACCCCGTTAATTCTCTCCACTTCGACGAGCAACACTACCGATTATTCTCTTCACTTCGTCAAGCGGTCAAAAGTCGATTGTTCTCTTCGCTTCGGTGAGCGGCACTAACCGATTATTCTCTTCGCCTCAGTGAGCGGTACTAATAGATTATTCTCTTTGCCTCGGTGAGCGGTCGTAGCCGATTTTTCTCTTCGCCTCGGTGAGCGGTCGTAGCCAATTTTTCTCTTCGCCTCGGTGAGCGGCACTAACCGATTATTCTCTTCGCCTCGGTGAGCGGTCCTAAAACTCCATCCAACCATTGTAACATCCCACAACGTTTAAATCTACCTCTAGTTGCTTCGGGATACTCTTCGGGAGTTTCTTGGCATGTACTTCAGGAGTTACCCGACATTCTCCACGAAACCAATCCATTTGCACAACCATATCAATTAAACTTCATCTAGTTGTTTCCGGGGTACTCCTCGGGAGCTTCCTGGCATGTACCTCAGGATTCACCCGGCATTCCCACGAAACCAATCTATCATCAATCGTAACTCATCACTTTTCTTAACAGTATATAGGTGCATAATTATATCATTACAGCAACCATCTCAGTCCAGTATTCAATTATGTACATAATCTACTTTAAAACAATTATTCAGACAAACATAAACTTTGAAATAAAACACATAAGTGATGAGCATTTTCCCGTTTCATCATTTCATACATTTATAATATCTTTTCATCCAAGTATCTATGACCATAATCTCATTATGTCACATAACATACTTTAGCATTCAATCATAGCACCATGTAATTGTATATACCTAATTATGTCATGTTCACATATTCATGTCATACTTTATCATCAAACATAGCATTATGTGATTACACACATTACACATAACGTAACGTATCATCCTCATGACATAATTCATCATCATCTCATATAAAGCCTCTCTTCCTCATAACAACATAGCATAATCCTTCTTTATCTCTAATTAACATAGTATAATTCATCAACATAATCCCTTATATAACTCATCATCATCTCATTTTAATACATACATTTCATCATCGTAATTCATAGTAATACACTCATCAATTCATGTCACTACATAGCGCAACTCATATCATATCTACACATTATTAACTTAACATTTTAGCATATTAACATCACCATTTATCATCTTCTCATATCACTAATCTCATCATCAAGTCCTATCAGCAAATGCAATCACTATCATATTCTACTAAGACACGTCATCATTTCAATTGCATAACACGTTCATAAAGGCATTCGAGCTCTCCAAACACAAAACTCTTACCTTAAATTAAAGCATTAAATCTTACATCATACACATAACATAATTCTACAATAATTCTCATCAAATCTCACAAAGTTCGTCATCAAATTTGTATACACCCAAGTCCCCCTGTCACACTTTAGGTCACCATCCTTTAACATAATATTGTATATTTTTCCATTCCCTTTTAAGATCAAATAGCATGCAACATACTCATTTTTATCATGTTAAAATAGCATATTAACCCCCTAGTCATTATTGGAAAACTTGTACTTAAAATAGGATAAAAACAAGTGATATTTTTCTTTTCTGGTGCAGGGGATCGATCCCCAAGGGTCTGGGATCGATCCTGCACTAAAATTGTCCCTCTCGGGTAAAATTTTGCCCAGGGGATCGATCCTCCCTTAAATTTTTGCAAGAAACACAGATTTTCAGCATGGGGATCGATCCTCTAGCAGTGGGGATCGATCCCCACTTCACAGTTTCTGCAGAAAACGCAGAATTTCGTGTTTTAGCTCATTTTCACCCCAAAACTCATGCCCAACCATCCAAAACACCTAGAAATCATTTATCAAACATACATAATCACATGATCAGCACCCAAACTCCATATCTCAGAAATATTACACAAAAGACAAACAATTTCACACATGCATGCATCAAACATTGAAAAATCAAGAACACCCATGAGCTCCATTCATCACTTCAGCAAGCTATTGTGACATGCATGGTGGAGCTCGAAATTTAGGGCTCAAAATCAACAAAATATCAGAGGCAAACAGCTCTGGAATGATGAAGAATCAGAGGAAAAAGAAAGGGGTTGGTAACTCACCAAAATCAAGCTAGAGGTGCTGAGATTTTAATTTGTTGGGTTGAATCTCTCTTCCCTCAAGTGTTGGATGAGAAAGAGATGTTGAGAGCTTCAGGGGGTGTGTTGTCTGAGCAAAATGAGGAGTGTATTGTTAGAAATGAGTGGGTCTCTCACTAAGGGGAGTGGTCGTGTATGTATAGGCTTTAGGGAGTGTGTTGGTGTGTTTTTATGTGTTTAGGTGGTGAGTATGAGTATGTGTTTGAGTATGATGGTGAGTAAGAAATTGCAACTAATTTTGTGGTGAGAGTTTAATAAATTTTGGAAAGCTCAGGGTCCTAAAAAGTGGCTCCGGTTGTGTTTAGGATCGAGCTCAGGCTCTCTCTCAGGTTACTCAATTACTCACTAAACATCCAATATTTAAAATAAGAAAATGGCATATGATCATTACGAAAATTTCCTTAATATTATGAGACTCTCAATAAGTCTAAAATAATTATCTCGCTATATTATTAATTTCACGTTATTTATATATTAAAAGAATTTTACCAAAATCAGGAAAAATGTGAAATTCAATAATAATAGCTCTAAAATCATGACTTTCCAATATTGGTGGGAATATTTTCTAAACACCAATTTGGGACTTTCAAATAAATATTAAGGTCTCACCAAATTTTTATAACGATCATTGCTTCTCTCAGGGGTTCTATTAACTCAAACAAATAATAATACTAGGTTTGCCTTGCTCCACAAGCAACCTAGATTATTTTGTACTAACACACAACACATACATTTCATTTAAATTACATAACATAATTACAGGTACATATATATATATATTCACCCATATACATATATATATATATATACATACATATATCCCCATTGGCACACTTTACATTTAATTTATCACTCATAAATATATCACTCTAAAAATATATTATACTTTTCTTCACTATGAGCATGGAAATTCATATATATATATATATATATATATATATACACATACACCAGTTACTTGGGGTACATAAATGTACACAGATGCACTTACATATATACATATGTTGTCACATAACTATCTCGTTCCTTATTTCTCACTTCTCATGAACATGTCTATCATAGACAACACCATTATTATATTATTCATCACTAAATAATATAGGATTGCATACATTTTACCTTTGCACATACATGACTATGTTCAATTATCATATTGTTCAGCCTTAAATAAATTTCATAAAATTATACTTGATCCATCACCACAACAATTTGATTTTAATCATCATCATATATCAAATATCACTAATCATAATTAATTCTTTACGATACCTTAATTCACCATAGCTCGTACTGTCAGAAGACAAAAATCGCCACATAAGTATCATCATCACACAACTTCAAACCAACACATCATATATAGTCACGCCATAAGAACACGATAAATAATCATTTAATTACAACTTTATAATCTCGTTATTGTCGCGCGTCGTCAAACACGGCCATAACTCGATCGCATACTAAACACGATTTTCAGGGTGTCACATCATTTTAATTGCATATTTGTTTAATGAGCATTGCATTTCACAATGGTATTTTGATTAGGTTGTGGTTCTGTTAATCAGTTGAATTTAGTTGCATTTAGTCTCATTGTTGCCTAATTTGTTTAGGTTTAGGTCATTAGGTATTTAGTAATTGATTAGGAAATAATTTTGTTGCATTTCACTGGTTGGTGCATCTAGTTTTAGGTTACCTTGTTAATTCCGTTTTTGTTATTCTCATATCGCATTTAGGTTTTGAGTAATTCTACATTTGTTAATAATTATTGGCATCTCTTGGTGTGTTTTAGGTAGTTTTGCATACTCTAAATACCATTGTGCAGTTGCATTTAGGTTCATGCATTTATCGATATTGCATTGTGGTTGTGTGTTGTTATGATATGTGTGGGGCATCTTAGGCATTTGTTATTCGCGCTAACGTTTTGCTGATCCTATTGGTATTCTGCGTCTCACTTTATTTTGCAGATGGCGCCCAAATCCTCAAAAGCAAAACAACCGGCTCAACCGGCATATACTGACGAGGAACTGGCCGGGCCGGCTCAAGATCGCCACAGATTCTGCTGTCTGGAATCGTAGCTCACCTACGGGAACCAAATGCTTCAGAGAACGGTGACTGCGGAATCCGTCCTTCATTATAGGAACTCCCCGGATGGTGTTCTAGATATTGTGGTGGCTTCCATTGAGAGCCGCCAATGGGGGTTCATGCTCGAACCGCTAGCCATTCCGAATTGCACAATTGTCCGGGAGTTCTACGCCAATCTCATCTCCGAAGAGGTAGCTCTAGTCCAAGTGCGGGGGTGCCAAATCACTGTTTCCCCCGAAGCCATCGCCACCTTCCTACGGGTACCGTTCATTGGTGTGATGCCTGGGCATCTTTATTTAATTTTATAGTTTAAATTCTAAGAAATTGTGTTAGTTTTAGTTAATTTCAGTGGGTTCTTAGAGTAAATTAAGTGTTTTTAGAATAAATTGGATTTTCCTGGGTTATATTACGTTTTTGGTATTATTTTGGTGTTAATTTCAGGAATTGAGCAATTAATTGATGAATGAATAGCAACTGAAGTTGCACATCGAGTCGCAAAAGAGTCCAATTTGGGGCGCCTTTCACCTGACTCACGCGCAGCGCCCCAAAGTCAGGAAGGAAATGAAGATGTGCAGCTGATGCGGGCGCTTCGCGCCCACCAGGCGTTCAGCGCCCTTCAAGCCTACGTTGTGCGCCTTTGCTCTCAGCGCCTCGCGCATGTGAAGCCCTGCACCAGCATAGCCAGTGCACCGCGTCCTACCGCCAGCCTTGCGCCCTGCGCCCCAGGAGACAGCGCCCAGCGCCAGCCTTGTGCTTTGCGCCCCTGAAAATCTGTTGCCTTGTCACGCTGCGTATGGCTGAAGCATTGCGCCCAGGAAGCTTACGCCCCGCGCCCGTGTGGCGCCCTGCGCCCTGGAAGCCTCGTCTTGCCGCGCTTCGCGTGCGGGTGAGGCCCAGCGTCTAGTGAAACTGGAGCAGAACAACATAACTAAATGCTAAAAGTGTGCTATTATTCCGGAACATTTTAAATGCAGATCTAATTGCTATTATTTCTGAGTTATCTTTAACCAAAAATCCCTTTGTTTTAGGGATAGATACAATTTGAATTCTAGGTCTATTTGATTATATATAGGACTAGAATAGAAGCTCAGGTTATCTTGGTTTTTACTTCACTTAGTCCAGTACTCTGTTTTACTCTATTTTTCAATAAAATCAGTTATTCGTTCTTCAAAATGTTTTCTTTCGATTATTATGTTTTGTTTACTTTGATTATGAGCAACTAATTTCTTTGTTAGGGTGAAGGGGATCGTATTACTATGAATTAATTTTATATTTGTGAACCCTTGAATTTTATTAATTCAATTTAAGCAATTACCTTATTTGTATTGTGTCGTTCTGAGGATTGGAAAATCACTTTTCAACTTATCTTGGATTCATGTGTTTATTTGGGAAAATAAATTTGTGAATTAGCTTAAGGGAAATTGCCAAAAAGATTAATTTCTAGGAATAGAATTAAGATTTTTGTGAACTTGTGAATCAATATAAATATTTTCTTTTCTTTGAAATGATTTGATCAAGGGATTGACTGATTGTTCATAGAAAAAGTGTTAAATTACCAAGGAATTGGAATTGACAACCTAAGATTCATTCATTGAATTGAAGCTTTAAAATTTAAAGGCAAGCAATTGTTTTATTAATTTCCGAAAATACGTGAACCCGATTCCCTAACCTTTTATCAATTGAATTTTTCATTAAACTTTTACTGTCTTGTTACATTTAATAGCCTTTTGAATTTAGATTATATGTTCATTCATTACCTTTTATTGGATTCATCTAATTAGAAATCTACTTTAAGAAATTTTTGCTCGATTCTTTAATCCTCGTGGGAACGATACCCACTCACCGTGGTTTTTATTACTTGAACGATTTGGTGCACTTGCCGAGACCCTATCAAGTTTTTGGCGCCGTTGCCGGGGATTAATTGAAACTGACAATTAGAGTAATTGAGTGATTTCTAAATTAGATACTGTTCTTTTATTTATTTTATCTTTGCACTCCCTTCACTGTGACGTTGGGAGTGTCGTATCTCACTTTCATTTAGTTTGGTGTTTGTTTTGCATGCAAAATAGCACCAACGCTCTATATTTTGATCCGGAAATAGAAAAGACATTGAGGCTATTAAGGAAAGCAAAGAGAAAAACGGAGATGGCCGACGTAGGTGACGGACAAAGAAGGACCTTGGGAGACTATGCTACACCTACTACCAATGGGTGTGGTAATAGTATTCTCCCACCACCGGTACAAGCAAATAATTTTGAGCTCAAACCTTCACTCATTCAGTTAGTGCAACAAGAACAATTTAGTGGAGGAGCTCTTGATGATCCCAATATGCACTTAGCAACTTTTCTCCAGCTATGTGATACAATCAAGAGCAATGGTGTGAGCTCAGATGCAATTAAGTTGAGGCTCTTCCCTTTTTCTCTTAAGGATAGAGCTAAACTATGGTTGCAAGCACAACCACTGGAGAGTATTAGCACATGGGAGGATTTAGTTAGTAAATTTCTAGCTAAATACTTCCCTCCTCAGAAGTTGGCAAAGCTAAGGAATGACATCAACTCATTTGCTCAAAAAGAAGGAGAATCACTCTATGAAGCATGGGAAAGGTACAAGGAGATGCTCAGAAAATGTCCACATCATGCATTCCCTGAGTGGTTACAAATCCAAACATTCTATGATGGGGTGTCTCAAAGTTCAAGAGCCATGATTAATGCAAGTGCTGGAGGATCTCTTCATAGAAAGACCCCTGAAGAAGCCTTAGAGTTGATTGAGACAATGGGTGAGAATAACTTCTTATGTCCAAGTGATCGAACTCCATTAAGGAAATGTATGATGGAGTTGGACACATTGGATACTCTCTTGGCACAAAATAAGATGATGTCTTAACAACTAGCTACACTCACAAAGCAAATGGGACAAATGCAAGTTGCTGCAGTAGGACCTCCAAATTCATCTTGTGAACTTTGTGGTGGACCTCATAAGAATGAAGAATGTGATCTTTTCAAAGAAACTTTACCGGAGCAAGTAAACTACATGGGGAACCCTCCAAGGCAACAAAATGATCCATATTCCAAAACTTATAATCCTGGGTGGAGGAATCATCCAAATTTTGGGTGGGGAAATCAAGGGCAGAAGCAATTCAATGTTCCAAATCAACAACCCCCATTCATTCCTCCACAAGGTCCCCCTAAACCAACTTCATTGGAGATTGCTATGGAGAAACTCACTCAATCCACCTCTACTTTTGTGCAACAAACCTCAAGTTTCATGCAGGAGACAAGGGCTAATTTCAAAAATCAAGAGGCTTCTATAAGGAATTTGGAGGTACAAGTGGGTCAAATAGCTAAACAACTCTCTGAGAGGCCTGCAGGGATTTTTCCAAGCAACACAGAACCAAATCCTAAGGAGCATTGTAAGGCTATTCAATTGAGGAGTGGAAAAACAATTAAAGAGCAAAAAGAAGAAAAGAAAGAAAAAGTGGATGTACGGGAAAAGCAAAAAGAAAAACAACTTCCCATAATTGAAGAGAGAGAAAAAGAAGTACCCATGCAAGAAGAAAAGAAGGAAGAAGTTCAAGTTGCTCCATACAAACCAAGGCTACCATATCCTCAAAGACTTCAAAAACAAAACCAGGAAAAGCAATTCTCAAAGTTCTTGGACATATTTAGGAAGTTACAAATAAATATCCCATTTGTTGAGGCTCTTGAGCAAATGCCTTTATATGCCAAGTTCATGAAAGATTTGCTATCAAGGAAGAGAACTCTCAAGGAGGATGAAACAGTGATGCTCACGGAGGAATGTAGTGCTGTCATTCAAAAGAAGATTCCTCAAAAATTAAAAGATCCTGGGAAGTTTTATGTTCCTTGCACTATTGGAAGTTTGACCATTGGGAAGGCCTTGTCTGATTTGGGAGCAAGTATAAACCTCATGCCTTTGTCCATAATGAAGAAGTTAAATATTGAGGAAGTAAAGCCAACTTCTATTTCTCTGCAACTTGCTGATCGTTCAATCAAGTTCCCCTTTGGTGTTGTAGAGAATGCACTTGTCAAGGTTGATAAGTTTATTTTTCCTGCAGATTTTGTGGTGCTTGATATGGAGGAAGATGAAAACACTCCTATTATCCTTGGGAGACCATTCTTAGCCACCGGAAGAGCTTTAATTGATGTGCAAAAAGGTGAGTTGACATTAAGGGTGCATGATGAAAAGGTAGTCTTTAATGTTTTCAACACTATGAAATTTCTAGTGGACCAAGAAAGTTGTATGAGGTTAGACACAATAGATCCCTTGGTAGAAGAAGTGTTTGCATTAACGTGGGAAGATGATGTTATAGAAACAGTATCCTTGGTGGAAGAGAATGATGAGAAAGACCAAGAACAGCCCAATATGTCAAATTCTCCCCTAACCCCACAAGAAACAGAGGAGCTATTATTGAAGAAAAAGAGTGAGAAGCAAGAACCTACAAAGCCCGAATTAAAACCATTGCCTCCATCTCTTAAATATGCTTTCATAGGAAATAATGAGTTTTATCCTGTGATAATCAATGCTTCACTAAATGAAAAATAGGAAGGAGAATTACTGGAAGTATTGAAGAAGCATAAAGGGGCAATTGGATGGAAGCTTAGTGACCTCAAGGGGATTAGTCCAACCATGTGCATGCATAAGATCCTCATGGAAGAAGACTCAAAACCAGTGGTGCAACCTCAAAGAAGACTCAACCCCATCATGAAAGAAGTAGTGCTAAAAGAAGTTCTGAAGTTATGGGATGCTGGAATTATTTATCCCATTTCTGACAGCCCTTGGGTGAGTCCCGTACAAGTGGTACCAAAGAAAGGTGGCATCATTGTGGTGAAGAATGAAAATAATGCGTTAATTCCTACAAGGACAGTTACTGGGTGGAGAATGTGCATTGATTATAGAAGATTAAATGTGGCTACTAGGAAAGATCATTTTCCACTTCCATTCATTGATCAAATGTTGGAGAGATTGGCAGGTCATCCATATTACTGCTTCCTGGATGGATATTCAGGCTACAACCAAATTGCAGTAGATCATGTAGATCAAGAAAAGACAGCTTTCACATGCCCTTATGGAGTTTTTGCCTATCGAAGAATGCCTTTCAGGTTGTGCAATGCACCCGCCACTTTCCAAAGGTGCATGCTTTCTATATTCTCTGATATGGTAGAAAAATTCATTGAGGTATTTATGGATGATTTTTCTGTTTTTGGTGATTCATTTGAGTCCTGTCTCAAACATTTATCTTTGGTTTTAATGAGGTGTCAAGAAACGAACCTTGTTTTAAATTGGGAAAAATGTCATTTTATGGTAACAGAAGGTATTGTTCTTGGACACCGAGTTTCTTCCAAAGGTATTGAAGTTGATAGAGCAAAGGTGGAGGTGATTGAAAAATTACCCCCTCCTATGAATGTTAAAGCAATGAGGAGTTTCTTGGGTCATGCTGGATTCTATAGAAGATTCATAAAAGACTTTTCAAAAATTTCAAAACCTTTAAGTAGTCTTTTAATGAAAGATCCACAATTTAACTTTGACAATGAATGCATGCATGCCTTTGAAACTCTCAAAACCAAGCTTGTCACTGCACCAATAATTTCCCCTCCTGATTGGTCCTTACCATTTGAACTAATGTGTGATGCAAGTGATTTTGCAATTGGGGCTGTCTTAGGACAAAGAAAGGACAAGTTGTTGCATGTGATTTATTATGCAAGTCGTGTGTTAAATGATGCACAGAAAAATTATGCAACAACAGAGAAGGAATTATTGGCTGTAGTTTTTGCTTTTGATAAATTCAGATCTTATTTGGTTGGTTCAAAAGTAATAGTCTACACTGATCATTCTGCTCTTAAGTATTTGATGAGTAAACAGGATGCAAAGCCAAGACTGATCAGATGGGTGCTGTTGCTACAAGAGTTCAACATGGAGATAAGAGAAAAGAAAGGCTCAGAAAATTTAGTGGCAGACCACTTGTCAAGGATTACACAGGGAGAGGAACAAGTGATTAAGGTTCCAGTGAATGAAGAGTTTCCAGATGAACAACTCCTAGCTATACAATTGTCACCATGGTTTGCTGACATGGCAAATTATAAAGCTGGGGGAAGGGTTCCAAGTGAGATGAATGGAAATCAGAAAAAGAAATTCATGCATGATGCTAGATACTTTTTATGGGATGAACCTTATTTGTTCAAAAGGTGCAATGATGGAGTAATTAGAAGGTGCATCCCAGAGGAAGAAGTATATAGTGGTTTATGGCATTGTCATGGTTCAGAATATGGTGGACATTTTAGTGGAGAAAGAACTACATCCAAGGTTTTGCAAAGTGGGTTGTATTGGCCAACCATTTTTAAGGATGCAAGAGCTTTTGTGGAAAGATGTGATAGGTGCCAAAGAACTGGGAATTTATCAAGAAAGCATGAAATGCCTCAACAATTTATTCTTGAGGTGGATTTGTTTGATGTGTGGGGAATAGATTTCATGGGTCCCTTTCCATCCTCCTACTCCAACGTGTACATCCTCGTAGCAGTGGATTATGTTTCCAAATGGGTTGAAGCAATTGCCTCTCCCACTAATAATGCAAAGGTGGTAGTGAATTTTCTCAGAAAGATGATCTTTTCAAGGTTTGGAGTTCCTAGAACCTTGATTAGTGACGGTGGAAGTCACTTTTGCAATAAACAATTGGAGAGCCTTCTGCAAAAATATGGAGTCAAGCACAAGGTAGCCACCCCATACCATCCTCAAACAAGTGGACAAGCTGAAATTTCCAACAGGGAATTGAAGAGAATCCTGGAAAAAATGGTAAATGCTTCGAGGAAGGATTGGTCAAGGAAAATTGATGAAGCACTTTGGGCCTACAGAACTGCATTCAAAACACCAATTGGTATTTCTCCTTATCAACTTTTAATTGTTAAACTTGTCATCTGCCTGTTGAACTTGAACATAAGTCATTTTGGGCTATAAAATTTTTGAATTTTGATTTGAAATTGACAAATGACAAGAGATTACTACAACTCAATGAACTTGACGAATTTCGTAGTCAAGCTTATGATAATGCTAAGTTGTATAAGGAGAGAACCAAGAGGTGGCATGACAAAAAGATCACTCCAAGACACTTTGAACCTGGGCAACAAGTTCTTTTATTTAATTCAAGATTAAGGTTGTTCCCAGGAAAATTGAAGACAAGATGGTCGGGACCGTTCACTGTCACTAAGGTTTCATCCTATGGGCACGTAGAGATTATGGACCCCAAATCTGAAAGAAAGTTCACTGTGAATGGGCAAAGATTGAAACATTATCTTGGGGGAGAAATTGACCGACTCGTCTCGGTTCAAACACTAACTTGAGAAAGTGTCATACGTCAAGCTAGTGACGTTAAAGAAGCGCTTATTGGGAGGCAACCCAATTGGGTATCCTTTTTATTTAATGTCGTTAATTTTAATTTTTAGTATGTCATTTATTCCTAAAAAAAAAAAAAAATTCACATTTCTGGCGCTTAGCGCACCAGTGGCGCCTCGCGCCTCATCGCTCTCACCTTCTCTCGCGCATCGTGCCCACCTGGCGCATTGCGCCTTGAAGACAGAATGAAATCGGAGCAAGGAAAGCTCCTTGGCGCTGCGCGTGGGACCAGCGCATCGCGCCCCATCGACCACACGCCCTGCGCCAGCCAAGCGCATAGCGCCTTAGAAACAAAGTCGAAGCGGGACAAGCTGCGAACTGGGGCGCTTCGCGCCTAAGAGGCGCATCGCGCCATTACTTCTCTTCCCGCTCCACGCTTCGCGCCCAATTCCCTCTCTCATTTTGGCGCTTGGCGCCTCGCCTAGAAAAATTGGCGCCACATTTTCGCGCCTTGCGCGTGCTACAGGAAACAACTTGTGGGCATTATTAAAGATGCCCTTTGCCCAATTAATTCCTCCAGTCTTACATTCTTCCTCATTTCTTACATTCTTTCATCTCCTCTCTTCTCCCCGTCATCCACCACCTTCCCCTATTAGCCGCATCATCATCGTGAGAGGCCACACCTTGGTCATCATCTAATTTTCTAATTATCTCTATTTTAGGTAAGTTGTTCATTAACTATGACAGCATATTCAATTTCTTTTTTTTTTTTTTTTTGTTCAAGTCTTATCAAAGAAAGAGTGTAAATACTGCTGAGTTAGTGAAAAATTTAGTTAAATAGAGATAATATAGAAGTTAGAGAAATTTTTTCAATAAATCTGTGGTCTGAGAAAATGAGATAGAAATGATTAGTACTAATGCTTAGCTTAGAATTTTTGCAAAATTCTAAGTTTGGTGTTGGAAGAAATATCATTGATTCATTATATAAGTGCTCTATTGTGAGAGATGGAAAATATGAACGAAGGCTATTATGTCTTTTCTATTGAGCTAACAATGCTAAGGGTGTTACTGTTCATGTGGCTTCCTGTTTTGGTTTGATTTTGTTTTCAGGAAATGGCACCATCATCAAAAAAAAGAAGGGAAGGAAGTGGCTGCATCCCCCTCTTATTACTCTCATCGTTTCCGGACGAAAGAAAATGAAGACTACTACAATTCAGTGGTAGTGAACAAATCTATCATCCCGGAAATTGGCTTCGCGTTTAGAGAGGGGGAATTTCCAGAAATCCAAGAGGAAATTGCTCGAAGAGGGTGGGAGCTAGTTTGTTCACCCCCTAGAACTGCGGGAATGCAAAGGGTTCTGGAATTCTATGCAAACGCTTGGCAATCTGAAAAAACTAAAGAAAGGGAGTTCAAGAGCTTCCTTAGAGGAAAGGAGATTGACTTTAGCTCTGAAATGGTGGAGACGGTGTTGAATCTAGAAGTCAATCCAGAAAAATCTCCCTATGGGTACTGTGCACGGTTGAAGGGGAATCAGGAGCTGCAGACAACACTGCGAGAAATTTGTAAACCCGGGGCAAACTGGAAGAGGGACAAACAAGGCCGACCAAATCAGCTAGCTCGAGCAGATCTTATTCCTGTGGCTAGGGGATGGTTAGAATTCATCAATCATACCATCCTCCCAACCACTCACTATTCAGAAGTAACGGTGGATAGAGCAGTGATGATTCATTGCTTATCACCAAGGAGCAAGTTGATTTGGGCACTTTATTATCCAAGGGTATATCAAAATTTGTATACTCATCAAGAATGACCCTGGGATTTCCGTGCCTCATTCAGCGCATTACCGAAGCTGCAGGGGTAGTAATTGAAGGTGACTCTCCCATTCATGTGCCTAGGCCAATAATTGCTGCAACCATTGGAAGATCAAGAAAGAAAGATACGGGTAAGGCACCTGAAGTTCCATTCACTGCCCCTCCGAATAGCCCATGGAGGACATACCAAGTCAGAGTCAAAATCAAGATGAGTTATCAGAAGTGCAGAAGCTGAGAGTTGAATTGAATGACTTCAAAATTGATTCTTATGAAATGTTTTCCTACCTTGCTCATGCATTTCATAAACTGGCTCCAGAAAAATTTCCTGATTGTCAAACTACTTGCAAGAAAAAATGGGAATACAGGGAGCCTAATCCATCGAATGATGAGGAGGAGGAGGAGGATGAAGAAGAAGAAGAGGATGATGAGGATGAGGATCAAGGGGGAGATTGACCACCCCCTCAGGTAAGTTCCAACTGATGCTTGAATAAATTTCAATTTCTATGTTGTTCGAGTCCTGTGTCATTATTGTCTTGTGTCTGTGTGGTAGTGTAGGGGAGTTGATGAGCAATTGTAAAAAGAGCAAAAGTGATTATAATGGTTAAGGCTAGCTCGAGAATTTGATTAACATGCCTGAATGAAATGTTAAGTGAATGATGTTGAGTAAATAGATAGGCCACAAAGGAATAATGCTTTAGAAAATTATTATAGGGGTTCTTGGAATATTTCTAAAAGACAACTGAGTTGACGAATTAATTACATAAATGTAGTGTGAAGTCTCTGAAAAATAGATGAAAATGCATGAATTGTGATGAAAAAGAAAAAGGGTAGGCTTTGTCCGAAAATATCTAAGGCTCTGAGCACCAATGGCTAGGGGACATCTTCATTCAATATTTTTAGAACCTAGCTATGTGCTTTGTGGTGTGATGGTGTCAGGGAAAGGCTTGGGTAATTAGATTTGAGGGGTGCTTCATCACCTAGCGTCTTGGGCCAACTGGACCGGGAACGTTAATCGAAAACTCATCTTAAAGAGCCACCCTGAGACTAAGCATTTAGAGTCATGATCCTTAAAGAAAAGACAAGAGCACTGCCCTCAAAATTATAGAGAAAGCTAATTCATCTGGGTGAAATTAAAAGAGTAAATGTCTTTGCACTACATGGTTGTGAAAATGAAAACAGAGTTAGTTGATAGAAATCTCTTGAAGAACCCTTATAACATGATCTA
>RYYW01000163.1:86920-106530 GCA_013621005.1 Aeschynomene evenia | reverse complement strand
AAATAAGCTCATTACATCATCCTTTGGTTATCTACAACATCCCAATGACTCAAAAGGATGAATTGATCAAAGTACGACCAAATGAAGCTCAATACACTCAATTAGGATTAAAATAGGCTTATTACATCATCCTTTGGTTATCTTCAACATCCTAGTGACTAAATGGAGCCATTGACCAAAGTAAGACGAAATGAAGCTCAATACACTCAATTAGGACCAAAATAAACTCATTACGTCATCCTTTGGTTACCTACACCTTTCCAGTGACTAAAATGGATGAATTGACGAAAGTAAGACCAAATGAAGCTCAATACACTCAATTAGGACTAAAATAAGTTCATTACATCATCCTTTGGTTATCTACAACATCCTAGTGACTAAAATGGAGCCATTGACCAAAGTAAGACGAAATGAAGCTCAATACACTCAATTAGGACCAAAATAGGCTCATTACATCATCCTTTGGTTACTTACACCTTTCTAGTGACTAAAATGGATGAATTGACCAAAGTAAGACGAAATGAAGCTAAATACACTCAATTAGGACCAAAATAGGCTCATTACACCATCCTTTGGTTATCTACAACATCCTAGTGACTAAAATGGATGAATTGATCAACGTAAGACCTAATGAAGCTCAATACACTCAATTAGGACCAAAATAGGCTCATTAGATCATCCTTTGGTTATCTACAACATCCTAGTGACTAAAATGGAGCCATTGACCAAAGTAAGACGAAATGAAGCTCAATACAATCAATAGGATCAAAAGAGGCTCATTACATCATCCTTTGGTTATCTACAACATCCTAGTGACTAAAATGGAGCCATTGACCAAAGTAAGACGAAATGAAGCTCAATACACTCAATTAGGACCAAAATAGGCTCATTACATCATCCTTTGGTTATCTACAACATCCCAATGACTAAAATGGATTAATTGATCAAAGTAAGACCAAATGAAGCTCAATACACTCAATTAGGACTAAAATAGGCTTATTACATCATCCTTTGGTTATCTTCAACATCCTAGTGACTAAAATTGAGCCATTGACCAAAGTAAGACGAAATGAAGCTCAATACACTCAATTAGGACAAAATACACTCATTACGTCATCCTTTGGTTACCTACACCTTTCTAGAGACTAAAATGGATGAATTCACCAAACTAAGACGAAATGAAGCTCAATACACTCAATTTGGACCAAAATAGGCTCATTACACCATCCTTTGGTTATCTACAACATCCTAGTGACTAAAATGGATGAAGTAATCAAAGTAAGAAATGAAGCTCAATACACTCAATTAGGATCAAAATAGGCTCATTACATCATCCTTTGGTTATCTACAACATCCTAGTGACTAAAATATTGACAAAGTAAGACGAAATGAAGCTCAATACACTCAATTAGGACCAAAATAGCTCATTACACCATCCTTTGGTTATCTACACCATCCTAGTGACTAAAATGGATGAAGTAATCAAAGTAAGACCTAATGAAGCATACACTGAATTAGGAGCAAAATAGGCTCATTACATCATCCTTTGGTTATCTACAACATCCTAGTGACTAAAATGGAGCCATTGACAAAGTAAGACGAAATGAAGCTCAATACACTTAATTAGGATCAAAATAGGCTCATTACATCATCCTTTGGTTATCTACAACATCCTAGTGACTAAAATTGAGCCATTGACCAAAGTAAGACGAAATGAAGCTCAATACACTCAATTAGGACCAAAATACACTCATTACGTCATCCTTTGGTTACCTACACCTTTCTAGAGACTAAAATGGATGAATTCACCAAAGTAAGACGAAATGAAGCTCAATACACTCAATTAGGACCAAAATAGGCTCATTAACCATCCTTTGGTTATCTACAACATCCTAGTGACTAAAATGGAGCCATTGACAAAGTAAGACGAAATGAAGCTCAATACACTCAATTAGGATCAAAATAGGCTCATTACATCATCCTTTGGTTATCTACAACATCCTAGTGACTAAAATGAGCATTGACCAAAGTAAGACGAAATGAAGCTCAATACACTCAATTAGGACCAAAATAGCTCATTATCATCCTTTGGTTACCTACACCTTTCACTGACTAAAATGGAGCCATTCCAAAGTAAGACGAAATGAAGCTCAATACAATCAATTAGGATCAAAATAGGCTCATTACATCATCCTTTGGTTATCTACAACATCCTAGTGACTAAAATGGAGCCATTGACCAAAGTAAGACGAAATGAAGCTCAATACACTCAATTAGGACCAAAATAGGCTCATTACATCATCCTTTGGTTATCTACAACATCCAATGACTAAAAGGATGAATTGATCAAAGTAGACCAAATGAAGCTCAATACACTCAATTAGGAAAATAGGCTTATTACATCATCCTTTGGTTATCTTCAACATCCTAGTGACTAAAATGGAGCCATTGACCAAAGTAAGACGAAATGAAGCTCAATACACTCAATTAGGACCAAAATAGCTCATTACGTCATCCTTTGGTTACCTACACCTTTCCAGTGACTAAAATGGATGAATTGACAAAGTAAGACCAAATGAAGCTCAATACACTCAATTAGGACAAAATAGGTTCATTACATCATCCTTTGGTTATCTACAACATCCTAGTGACTAAAATGGAGCCATTGACCAAAGTAAGACGAAATGAAGCTCAATACACTCAATTAGGACCAAAATAGGCTCATTACATCATCCTTTGGTTATTACACCCTAGTGACTAAAATGGATGAATTGACCAAAGTAAGACGAAATGAAGCTCAATACACTCAATTAGGACCAAAATAGGCTCATTACACATCCTTTGGTTATCTACAACATCCTAGTGACTAAAATGGATGAATTGATCAAGTAAGACCTAATGAAGCTCAATACACTCAATTAGGACCAAAATAGGCTCATTACATCATCCTTTGGTTATCTACAACATCCTAGTGACTAAAATGGAGCCATTGACCAAAGTAAGACGAAATGAAGCTCAATACAATCAATAGGATCAAAAGAGGCTCATTACATCATCCTTTGGTTATCTACAACATCCTAGTGACTAAAATGGAGCCATTGACCAAAGTAAGACGAAATGAAGCTCAATACACTCAATTAGGACCAAAATAGGCTCATTACATCATCCTTTGGTTATCTACAACATCCCAATGACTAAAATGGATTAATTGATCAAAGTAAGACCAAATGAAGCTCAATACACTCAATTAGGACAAAATAGGCTTATTACATCATCCTTTGGTTATCTTCAACATCCTAGTGACTAAAATTGAGCCATTGACCAAAGTAAGACGAAATGAAGCTCAATACACTCAATTAGGGTCATCCTTTGGTTACCTACACCTTTCTAGAGACTAAAATGGATGAATTCAAAGTAAGACGAAATGAAGCTCAATACACTCAATTTGGACCAAATAGGCTCATTACACCATCCTTTGGTTATCTACAACATCCTAGTGACTAAAATGGATGAAGATCAAAGTAAGACGAAATGAAGCTCAATACACTCAATTAGGATAAAATAGGCTCATTACATCATCCTTTGGTTATCTACAACATCCTAGTGACTAAAATGGAGCAATTGACAAAAGTAAGACGAAATGAAGCTCAATACACTCAATTAGGACCAAAATAGGCTCATTACGTCATCCTTTGGTTACCTACACTAGTGACTAAAATGGAGAATTGACCAAAGTAAGACGAAATGAAGCTCAATACACTCAATAGGACCAAAATAGGCTCATTACATCATCCTTTGGTTATCTACAACATCCTAGTGACTAAAATGGATTATCAAAGTAAGACGTGAAGAAATACACTGAATTAGGGCAAAATAGCTCATTACATCATCCTTTGTTATCTACAACATCCTAGTGACTAAAATTGAGCCATTGTCCAAAGTAAGACGAAATGAAGCTCAATACACTCAATTAGGACCAAAATAGGCTCATTACATCATCCTTTGGTTATCTACAACATCCTAGTGACTAAAATATTGACAAAGTAAGACGAAATGAAGCTCAATACACTCAATTAGGACCAAAATAGCTCATTACATCATCCTTTGGTGACTAAAATGGAGCCATTGACCAAAGTAAGACGAAATGAAGCTCAATACAATCAATTAGGATCAAAAGAGGCTCATTACATCATCCTTTGGTTATCTACAACATCCTAGTGACTAAAATGGAGCCATTGACCAAAGTAAGACGAAATGAAGCTCAATACACTCAATTAGGACCAAAATTCATTACATCATCCTTTGGTTATCTAAAACAATGACTAAAATGGATGAATTGATCAAAGTAGACCAAATGAAGCTCAATACACTCAATTAGGATTAAAATAGGCTCATTACATCATCCTTTGGTTATCTCAACATCCTAGTGACTAAATGGAGCCATTGACCAAAGTAAGACGAAATGAAGCTCAATACACTCAATTAGGACCAAAATAGGCTCATTACGTCATCCTTTGGTTACTACATCCAGTGACTAAAATGGATGAATTGACAAAGTAAGACCAAATGAAGCTCAATACACTCAATTAGGACAAAATAGGTTCATTACATCATCCTTTGGTTATCTACAACATCCTAGTGACTAAAATGGAGCCATTGACCAAAGTAAGACGAAATGAAGCTCAATACACTCAATTAGGACCAAATAGGCTCATTACATCATCTTTGGTTACTACACTTCTAGTGACTAAAATGGATGAATTGACCAAAGTAAGACGAAATGAAGCTCAATACACTCAATTAGGACCAAAATAGGCTCATTACACCATCCTTTGGTTATCTACAACATCCTAGTGACTAAAATGGATGAAGATCAAAGTAAGACGTATGAAGCTCAATACACTGAATTAGGTGCAAAATAGACTCATTACATCATCCTTTGGTTATCTACAACACCTAGTGACTAAAATGGAGCCATTGTCCAAAGTAAGACGAAATGAAGCTCAATACACTCAATTAGGATCAAAATAGGCTCATTACATCATCCTTTGGTTATCTACAACATCCTAGTGACTAAAATGGAGCCATTGACCAAAGTAAGACGAAATGAAGCTCAATACACTCAATTAGGACCAAAATAGGCTCATTACATCATCCTTTGGTTACCTACAAGTGACTAAAATGGATGAATTGAAAGTAAGACCAAATGAAGCTCAATACACTCAATTAGGAAAATAGGCTCATTACATCATCCTTTGGTTATCTACAACATCCTAGTGACTAAAATGGAGCCATTGACCAAAGTAAGACGAAATGAAGCTCAATACACTCAATTAGGACCAAAATAGGCTCATTACATCATCCTTTGGTTATCTACAACATACTAATGACTAAAATGGATGAATTGATCAAAGTAAGACCAAATGAAGCTCAATACACTCAATTAGGACCAAAATAGGCTCATTACATCATCCTTTGGTTATCTACAATCCTAGTGACTAAAATGGAGCCATTGACCAAAGTAAGACGAAATGAAGCTCAATACACTCAATTAGGATCAAAATAGGCTCATTACATCATCCTTTGGTTATCTACAACATCCTAGTGACTAAAATGGAGCCATTGCAAAGTAAGACGAAATGAAGCTCAATACACTCAATTAGGATCAAAATAGGCTCATTACATCATCCTTTGGTTATCTACAACATCCTAGTGACTAAAATGGAGCCATTGACCAAAGTAAGACGAAATGAAGCTCAATACACTCAATTAGGACCAATAGGCTCATTACATCATCCTTTGGTTACCTACACCTTTCAGTGACTAAAATGGATGAATTGACAAAGTAAGACGAAATGAAGCTCAATACACTCAATTAGGACCAAATAGGCTCATTACATCATCCTTTGGTTATCTACAACATCCTAGTGACTAAAATGGAGCCATTGACCAAAGTAAGACGAAATGAAGCTCAATACACTCAATTAGGACCAAAATAGGCTCATTACATCATCCTTTGGAATGACTAAAATGGATGACCAAGTAAGACGAAATGAAGCTCAATACACTCAATTAGGACCAAAATAGGCTCATTACACCATCCTTTGGTTATCTACAACATTCTAGTGACTAAAATGGATGAATTGATCAAGTAAGACCTAATGAAGCTCAATACACTCAATTAGGACCAAAATAGGCTCATTACATCATCCTTTGGTTATCTACAACATCCTAGTGACTAAAATGGAGCCATTGACCAAAGTAAGACGAAATGAAGCTCAATACACTCAATTAGGACCAAAATAGGCTCCATATTTTGGTTATCTACAACATCCTAGTGACTAAAATGGAGCCATTGACAAGACCAAATGAAGCTCAATACAAATTAGGACCAAATAGGCTCATTAAATCATCCTTTGGTTATCTACAACATCCTAGTGACTAAAATGAGAATTGACCAAAGTAAGACCAAATGAAGCTCAATACACTCAATTAGGACCAAAATAGCTCATTACATCATTATCTACAACATCCTAGTGACTAAAATGGAGCCATTGCAAAGTAAGACCAAATGAAGCTCAATACACTCAATTAGGACCAAAATAGGCTCATTACATCATCCTTTGGTTACCAACATTCTAGTGACTAAAATGGATGGATTGACCAAAGTAAGACCAAATGAAGCTCAATACACTCAATTAGGACCAAAATAGGCTCATTACATCATCCTTTGGTTATCTACAACATCCTAGTGACTAAAATGGAGCCATTGTCCAAAGTAAGACGAAATGAAGCTCAATACACTCAATTAGGATCAAAATAGGCTCATTACATCATCCTTTGGTTATCTACAACATCCTAGTGACTAAAATGGAGCCATTGACCAAAGTAAGACGAAATGAAGCTCAATACACTCAATTAGGACCAAAATAGGCTCATTACATCATCCTTTGGCTAGTGACTAAAATGGATGAATTGACCAAAGTAAGACGAAATGAAGCTCAATACACTCAATTAGGACCAAAATAGGCTCATTACATCATCCTTTGGTTATCTACAACATCCTAGTGACTAAAATGGAGCCATTGATCAAAGTAAGAAAATGAAGCTCAATACACTCAATTAGGACCAAAATAGGCTCATTACATCATCCTTTGGTTATCTACAACATCCTAGTGACTAAAATGGAGCCATTGACCAAAGTAAGACGAAATGAAGCTCAATACACTCAATTAGGACCAAAATAGGCTCATTACATCATCCTTTGGTTATCTACAACATCCCAATGACTAAATGGAATTGATCAAAGTAAGACCAAATGAAGCTCAATACACTCAATTAGGACAAAATAGGCTTATTACATCATCCTTTGGTTATCTTCAACATCCTAGTGACTAAAATGGAGCCATTGACCAAAGTAAGACGAAATGAAGCTCAATACACTCAATTAGGACCAAAATACACTCATTACGTCATCCTTTGGTTACCTACACCTTTCTAGAGACTAAAATGGATGAATTCACCAAAGTAAGACGAAATGAAGCTCAATACACTCAATTTTGGACCAAAATAGGCTCATTACACATCCTTTGGTTATCTACAACATCCTAGTGACTAAAATGGAAGTAATCAAAGTAAGACGTGAAGCTAAATACACTGAATTAGGAGCAAAATAACTCATTACATCATCCTTTGGTTATCTACAACATCCTAGTGACTAAAATGGAGCCATTGTCCAAAAGTAAGACGAAATGAAGCTCAATACACTCAATTAGGATCAAAATAGGCTCATTACATCATCCTTTGGTTATCTACAACATCCTAGTGACTAAAATGGAGCCATTGACCAAAGTAAGACGAAATGAAGCTCAATACACTCAATTAGGACCAAAATAGGCTCATTACATCATCCTTTGGTTACCTACACTTTCCAGTGACTAAAATGGATGAATTGACAAAGTAAGACCAAATGAAGCTCAATACACTCAATTAGGACCAAAATAGGCTCATTACATCATCCTTTGGTTATCTACAACATCCTAGTGACTAAAATGGAGCCATTGACCAAAGTAAGACGAAATGAAGCTCAATACACTCAATTAGGACCAAAATAGGCTCATTACATCATCCTTTGGTTACACCTTTCTAATGACTAAAATGGATGCCAAAGTAAGACAAATGAACAATACACTCAATTAGGACCAAAATAGGCTCATTACATCCTTTGGTTATCTACAACATCCTAGTGACTAAAATGGATGAATTGATCAACGTAAGACCTAATGAAGCTCAATACACTCAATTAGGACCAAAATAGGCTCATTACATCATCCTTTGGTTATCTACAACATCCTAGTGACTAAAATGGAGCCATTGACCAAAGTAAGACGAAATGAAGCTCAATACACTCAATTAGGACCAAAATAGGCTCATTACATCATCCTTTGGTTATCTACAACATCCTAGTGACTAAAATGGAGCCATTGACAAAAGTAAGACCAAATGAAGCTCAATACACTCAATTAGGACCAAAATAGGCTCATTACATCATCCTTTGGTTATCTACAACATCCTAGTGACTAAAATGATGAATTGACCAAAGTAAGACCAAATGAAGCTCAATACACTCAATTAGGACCAAAATATGCTATTACATCATTTTTGTTATCTACAACATCCTAGTGACTAAAATGGAGCCATTGAAAATAGAAAGACCAAATGAAGCTCAATACACTCAATTAGGACCAAAATAGGCTCATTAAATCTCCTTTGGTTAAAACCTTTCTAGTGACTAAAATGGATGGGTTGACCAAAGTAAGACCAAATGAAGCTCAATACACTCAATTAGGACAAAATAGGCTCATTACACCATTCTTTGGTTATCTACAAACATCTAGTGACTAAAATGGAGCCATTGTCCAAAGTAAGACGAAATGAAGCTCAATACACTCAATTAGGATCAAAATAGGCTCATTACATCATCCTTTGGTTATCTACAACATCCTAGTGACTAAAATGGAGCCATTGACCAAAGTAAGACCCAATGAAGCTCAATACACTCAATTAGGACAATAGTAGGCTGATTACATTATCCTTTGGTTATCTACAACATCCTAGTGATTAAAATGGAGCCTATGACCAAAGTAACACCTAATGAAGCTCAATACACTCATGGATGAATTGATCAACGTAAGACCTAATGAAGCTCAATACACTCAATTAGGATCAAAATAGGCTCATTACATTATCCTTTGATTATCTACAACATCCTAGCGACTAAAATGGAGCCATTGACCAAAGTAAGACGAAATGAAGCTCAATACACTCAATTAGGACCAAAATAGGCTCATTACATCATCCTTTGGTTATCTTACAACATCCAATGACTAAAATGGATGAATTGATCAAAGTAAGACCAAATGAAGCTCAATACACTCATTAGGGCTAAAATACAGTATTACATCATCCTTTGGTTATCTTCAACATCCTAGTGACTAAAATGGAGCCATTGACCAAAGTAAGACGAAATGAAGCTCAATACACTCATTAGGACCAAAATAGACTCATTACGTCATCCTTTGGTTACCTACACCTTTCTAGAGACTAAAATGGATGAATTCACCAAAGTAAGACGAAATGAAGCTCAATACACTCAATTAGGACCAAAATAGGCTCATTACACCATCCTTTGGTTCTCTACACATCCTAGTGACTAAAATGGATGAAGTAATCCAAAGTAAGACCTAATGAAGCTAAATACACTGAATTAGGAGCAAAAATAGACTCATTACATCATCCTTTGTTTCTAAACATCCTAGTGACTAAAATGGAGCCATTGACAAAAGTAAGACGAAATGAAGCTCAATACACTCATATAGGACCAAAATAGGCTCATTACATCATCCTTTGGTTATCTACAACATCTAGTGACTAAAATGGAGCCATTGACCAAAGTAAGACGAAATGAAGCTCAATAACACTCAATTAGGACCAAAATAGGCTCATTACATCATCCTTTGGTTATCTACAACATCCTAGTGGACTAAAATGGAGCCACTGTCCAAAGTAAAGACGAAATGAAGCTCAATACACTCAATTAGGATCAAAATAGGCTCATTACATCATCCCTTTGGTTATCTACAACATCCTAGTGACTAAAATGGAGCCATTGTCCAAAGTAAGACGAAATGAAGCTCAATACACTCAATTAGGATCAAAATAGGCTGATTACATCATCCTTTGGTTATCTACTAATCCTAGTGAGTAAAATGGAGCCATTGACCAAAGTAAGACGAAATGAAGCTCAATACACTCAATTAGGACCAAAATAGGCTCATTACATCATCTTTGGTTACCTACACCTTTCCAGTGACTAAAATGGATGAATTGACGAAAGTAAGACCAAATGAAGCTCAATACACTCAATTAGGACCAAATCAGGCTCATTACATCATCCTTTGGTTATCTACAACATCCTAGTGACTAAAATGGAGCCATTGACCAAAGTAAGACGAAATGAAGCTCAATACACTCAATTAGGACCAAAATAGGCTCATTACATCATCCTTTGGTTATTATACCTTTCTAATGACTAAAATGGATGAATTTACCAAGTAAGACGAAATGAAGCTCAATACAATCAATTAGGACGAAATAGGCTCATTACACCATCCTTTGGTTATCTACAACATTCTAGTGACTAAAATGGATGAATTGATCAACGTAAGACCTAATGAAGCTCAATACACTGAATTAGGACCAAAATAGGCTCATTACATCATCCTTTGGTTATCTACAACATCCTAGTGACTAAAATGGAGCCATTGACCAAAGTAAGACGAAATGAAGCTCAATACACTCAATTAGGACAAAAATAGGCTCATTACAGCATATTTTGGTTATCTACAACATCCTAGTGACTAATATGGAGCCATTGACAATAGAAAGACCAAATGAAGCTCAATACACTCAATTAGGACCAAAATAGGCTCAATAATCATCCTTTGGTTATCTACAACATCCTAGTGACTAAATGTAGAATTGACCAAAGTAAGACCAAATGAAGCTCAATACACTCAATTAGGACCAAAATATGCTCATTACATCATATTTTGATTATCTACAACATCCTAGTGACTAAAATGGAGCCATTGACAATAGAAAGACCAAATGAAGCTCAATACACTCAATTAGGACCAAAATAGGCTCATTAAATCTCCTTTGGTTACCAACACCTTTCTAGTGACTAAAATGGATGGATTGACCAAAGTAAGACCAAATGAAGCTCAATACACTCAATTAGGACCAAAATAGGCTCATTACACCATTCTTTGGTTATCTACAACATCCTAGTGACTAAAATGGAGCCATTGTCCAAAGTAAGACGAAATGAAGCTCAATACACTCAATTAGGATCAAAATAGGCTCATTACATCATCCTTTGGTTATCTACAACATCCTAGTGACTAAAATGGAGCCATTGACCAAAGTAAGACGAAATGAAGCTCAATACACTCAATTAGGACCAAAATAGGCTCATTACATCATCCTTTGGTTATCTACAACATCCTAGTGACTAAAATGGAGCCATTGTCCAAAGTTAGACGAAATGAAGCTCAATACACGCAATTAGGATCAAAATAGGCTCATTACATATCCTTTGGTTATCTACAACATCCTAGTGACTAAAATGGAGCCATTGTCCAAAGTAAGACGAAATGAAGCTCAATACACTCAATTAGGATCAAAATAGGCTCATTACATCATCCTTTGGTTATCTACAACATCCTAGTGACTAAAATGGAGCCATTGACCAAAGTAAGACGAAATGAAGCTCAATACACTCAATTAGGACCAAAATAGGCTCATTACGTCATCCTTTTGTTACCTACACCTTTCTAGAGACTAAAATGGATGAATTTACCAAAGTAAGACGAAATGAAGCTCAATACACTCAATTAGGTCCAAAATAGGCTCATTACACCATCCTTTGGTTACTACAACATCCTAGTGACTAAAATGGATGAATTTACCGAAGTAAGACGAAATGAAGCTCAATACACTCAATTAGGTCCAAAATAGGCTCATTACACCATCCTTTGGTTACTACAACATCCTAGTGACTAAAATGGATGAATTGATCAACGTAAGACCTAATGAAGCTCAATACACTCAATTAGAACTAAAATAGGCTTATTACATCATCCTTTGGTTATCTACAACATCCTAGTGACTAAAATGGAGCCATTGACCAAAGTAAGACGAAATGAAGCTCAATACACTCAATTAGGACCAAAGTAGGCTCATTACATCATCCTTTGGTTACCAACACCTTTCTAGTGACTAAAATGGATGGGTTGACCAAAGTAAGACCAAATGAAGCTCAATACACTCAATTAGGACAAAATAGGCTCATTACACCATTCTTTGGTTATCTACAACATCCTAGTGACTAAAATGGAGCCATTGTCCAAAGTAAGACGAAATGAAGCTCAATACACTCAATTAGGATCAAAATAGGCCTCATTACATCATCCTTTGGTTATCTACAACATCCTAGTGACTAAAATGGAGCCATTGACCAAAGTAAGACCAATGAAGCTCAATACACTCAATTAGGACAATAGTAGGCTGATTACATTATCCTTTGGTTATCTACAACATCCTAGTGATTAAAATGGACCTATGACCAAGTAACACTAATGAAGCTAAAAAAGACAATAAGACAATGAAGCTCAATACACTCAATTAGGACCAAAATAGGCTCATTACATCATCCTTTGGTTATCTACAACATCCTAGTGACTAAAATGGAGCCATTGACCAAAGTAAGACGAAATGAAGCTCAATACACATCAATTAGGAGCAAAATAGGCTCATTACATCATCCTTTGGTTATCTACAACATCCTAGTGACTAAAATGGAGCCATTGACCAAAGTAAGACGAAATGAAGCTCAATACACTCAATTAGGACCAAAATAGGCTCATTACATCATCCTTTGGTTATCTACAAGCCATCCCAATGACTAAAAATGGATGAATTGATCAAAGTAAGACCAAATGAAGCTCAATACACTCAATTAGGACTAAAATAGGCTTATTACATCATCCTTTGGTTATCTCAACATCCTAGTGACTAAAATGGAGCCATTGACCAAAGTAAGACGAAATGAAGCTCAATACACTCAATTAGGGCCAAAATACACTCATTACGTCATCCTTTGGTTACCTACACCTTTCTAGAGACTAAAATGGATGAATTCACCAAAGTAAGACGAAATGAAGCTCAATACACTCAATTAGGACCAAAATAGGCTCATTACACCATCCTTTGGTTATCTACAACATCCTAGTGACTAAAATGGATGAAGTAATCAAATAAGACCTAATGAAGCTAAATACACTGAATTAGGAGCAAAATAGACTCATTACATCATCCTTTGGTTATCTACAACATCCTAGTGACTAAAATGGAGCCATTGACAAAAGTAAGACGAAAATGAAGCTCAATACACTCAATTAGGACCAAAATCAGGCTCATTACATCATCCTTTGGTTATCTTCAACATCCTAGTGACTAAAATGGAGCCATTGACCAAAGTAAGACGAAATGAAGCTCAATACACTCAATTAGGACCAAAATAGGCTCATTACATCATCCTTTGGTTATCTACAACATCCAATGACTAAAATGGATGAATTGATCAAAGTAAGACCAAATGAAGCTCAATACACTCAATTAGGACTAAAATAGGCTTATTACATCATCCTTTGGTTATCTTCAACATCCTAGTGACTAAAATGGAGCCATTGACCAAAGTAAGACGAAATGAAGCTCAATACACTCAATTAGGACCAAAATACACTCATTACGTCATCCTTTGGTTACCTACACCTTTCTAGAGACTAAAATGGATGAATTCACCAAAGTAAGACGAAATGAAGCTCAATACACTCAATTAGGACCAAAATAGGCTCATTACACCATCCTTTGGTTATCTACAACATCCTAGTGACTAAAATGGATGAAGTAATCAAAGTAAGACCTACTGAAGCTAAATACACTGCAATTAGGAGCAAAAATAGACTCATTACATCATCCTTTGGTTATCTACAATATCCTAGTGACTAAAATGGAGCCATTGTCTAAAGTAAGACGAAATGAAGCTCAATACACTCAATTAGGACCAAAATAGGCTCATTACATCATCTTTGGTTATCTACAACATCCTAGTGACTAAAATGGAGCCATTGTCCAAAGTAAGACGAAATGAAGCTCAATACACTCAATTAGGATCAAAATAGGCTCATTACATATCCTTTGATTATCTACAACATCCTAGCGACTAAAATGGAGCCATTGACCAAAGTAAGACGAAATGAAGCTCAATACACTCAATTAGGACCAAAATAGGCTCATTACATCATCCTTTGGTTATCTACAACATCCATGACTAAAATGGATGAATTGATCAAAGTAAGACCAAATGAAGCTCATACTCAATTAGGGCTAAAATACACGTATTACATCATCCTTTGGTTATCTACAACATCCTAGTGACTAAAATGGAGCCATTGTCCAAAGTAAGACGAAATGAAGCTCAATACACTCAATTAGGATCAAAATAGGCTGATTACATCATCCTTTGGTTATCTACTACATCCTAGTGACTAAATGGAGCCATTGACCAAAGTAAGACCGAAATGAAGCTCAATACACTCAATTAGGACAAAAATAGGCTCATTACATCATCCTTTGGTTACCTACAACCTTTCCAGTGACTAAAATGGATGAATTGACGAAAGTAAGACAAATGAAGCTCAATACACTCAATTAGGACCAAATCAGGCTCATTACATCATCCTTTGGTTATCTACAACATCCTAGTGACTAAATGGAGCCATTGACCAAAGTAAGACGAAATGAAGCTCAATACACTCAATTAGGACCAAAATAGGCTCATTACATCATCCTTTGGTTACTTATACCTTCTAATGACTAAAATGGATGAATTTACAAAGTAAGACGAAATGAAGCTCAATACAATCAATTAGGACGAAAATAGGCTCATTACACCATCCTTCTGTTATCTACAACATTCTAGTGACTAAAATGGATGAATTGATCAACGTAAGACCTAATGAAGCTCAATACACTGAATTAGGACCAAAATTGGCTCATTACATCATCCTTTGGTTATCTACAACATCCTAGTGACTAAAATGGAGCCATTGACCAAAGTAAGACGAAATGAAGCTCAATACACTCAATTAGGACAAAAATAGGCTCATTACAGCATATTTTGGTTATCTACAACATCCTAGTGACTAATATGGAGCCATTGACAATAGAAAGACCAAATGAAGCTCAATACACTCAATTAGGACCAAAATAGGCTCATTAAATCATCCTTTGGTTAACTACAACATCCTAGTGACTAAAATGTATGAATTGACCAAAGTAAGACCAAATGAAGCTCAATACACTCAATTAGGACCAAAAATATGCTCATTACATCATATTTTGATTATCTACAACATCCTAGTGACTAAAATGGAGCCATTGACAATAGAAAGACCAAATGAAGCTCAATACACTCAATTAGGACCAAAATAGGCTCATTAAATCTGCTTTGGTTACCAACACCTTTCTAGTGACTAAAATGGATGGGTTGACCAAAGTAAGACCAAATGAAGCTCAATACACTCAATTAGGACCAAATAGGCTCATTACACCATTCTTTGGTTATCTACAACATCCTAGTGACTAAAATGGAGCCATTGTCCAAAGTAAGACGAAATGAAGCTCAATACACTCAATTAGGATCAAAATAGGCTCATTACATCATCCTTTGGTTATCTACAACATCCTAGTGACTAAAATGGAGCCATTGACCAAAGTAAGACGAAATGAAGCTCAATACACTCAATTAGGACCAAAATAGGCTCATTACATCATCCTTTGGTTATCTACAACATCCTAGTGACTAAAATGGAGCCATTGTCCAAAGTAAGACGAAATGAAGCTCAATACACGCAATTAGGATCAAAATAGGCTCATTACATATCCTTTGGTTATCTACAACATCCTAGTGACTAAAATGGAGCCATTGTCCAAAGTAAGACGAAATGAAGCTCAATACACTCAATTAGGATCAAAATAGGCTCATTACATCATCCTTTGGTTATCTACAACATCCTAGTGACTAAAATGGAGCCATTGACCAAAGTAAGACGAAATGAAGCTCAATACACTCAATTAGGACCAAAATAGGCTCATTACGTCATCCTTTTGTTACCTACACCTTTCTAGAGACTAAAATGGATGAATTTACCAAAGTAAGACGAAATGAAGCTCAATACACTCAATTAGGTCCAAAATAGGCTCATTACACCATCCTTTGGTTACTACAACATCCTAGTGACTAAAATGGATGAATTTACCGAAGTAAGACGAAATGAAGCTCAATACACTCAATTAGGTCCAAAATAGGCTCATTACACCATCCTTTGGTTACTACAAACATCCTAGTGACTAAAATGGATGAATTGATCAACGTAAGACCTAATGAAGCTCAATACACTCAATTAGAACTAAAATAGGCTATTACATCATCCTTTGGTTATCTACAACATCCTAGTGACTAAAATGGAGCCATTGACCAAAGTAAGACGAAATGAAGCTCAATACACTCAATTAGGACCAAATAGGCTCATTACATCATCCTTTGGTTACCAACACCTTTCTAGTGACTAAAATGGATGACCAAAGTAAGACCAAATGAAGCTCAATACACTCAATTAGGACCAAAATAGGCTCATTACACCATCTTTGGTTATCTACAACATCCTAGTGACTAAAATGGAGCCATTGTCCAAAGTAAGACGAAATGAAGCTCAATACACTCAATTAGGATCAAAATAGGCTCATTACATCATCCTTTGGTTATCTACAACATCCTAGTGACTAAAATGGAGCCATTGACCAAAGTAAGACCAATGAAGCTCAATACACTCAATTAGGACAATAGTAGGCTGATTACATTATCCTTTGGTTATCTACAACATCCTAGTGATTAAAATGGAGCCTTGACCAAGAATGAAGCTCAATACACTCATCAACGTAAGACCTAATGAAGCTCATACACTCAATTAGGATCAAAATAGGCTCATTACATTATCCTTTGTTATCTACAACATCCTAGCGACTAAAATGGAGCCATTGACCAAAGTAAGACGAAATGAAGCTCAATACACTCAATTAGGACCAAAATAGGCTCATTACATCATCCTTTGGTTATCTACAAACATCCCAATGACTAAAATGGATGAATTGATCAAAGTAAGACCAAATGAAGCTCAATACACTCAATTAGGGCTAAAATACACGTATTACATCATCCTTTGGTTATCTTCAACATCCTAGTGACTAAAATGGAGCCATTGACCAAAGTAAGACGAAATGAAGCTCAATACACTCAATTAGGACCAAAATAGACTCATTACGTCATCCTTTGGTTACCTACACCTTTCTAGAGACTAAAATGGATGAATTCACCAAAGTAAGACGAAATGAAGCTCAATACACTCAATTAGGACCAAAATAGGCTCATTACACCATCCTTTGGTTCTCTACAACATCCTAGTGACTAAATGGATGAAGTAATCAAAGTAAGACCTAATGAAGCTAAATACACTGAATTAGGAAAAATAGACTCATTACATCATCCTTTGTTATCTAGAACATCCTAGTGACTAAAATGGAGCCATTGACAAAGTAAGACGAAATGAAGCTCAATACACTCATTAGGACCAAATAGGCTCATTACATCATCCTTTGGTTATCTACAACATCCTAGTGACTAAAATGGAGCCATTGACCAAAGTAAGACGAAATGAAGCTCAATACACTCAATTAGGACCAAAATAGGCTCATTACATCATCCTTTGGTTATCTACAACATCCTAGTGACTAAAATGGAGCCACTGTCCAAAGTAAGACGAAATGAAGCTCAATACACTCAATTAGGATCAAAATAGGCTGATTACATCATCCTTTGGTTATCTACTACTCCTAGTGAGTAAAATGGAGCCATTGACCAAAGTAGACGAAATGAAGCTCAATACACTCAATTAGGACAAAATAGGCTCATTACATCATCCTTTGGTTACCTACACCTTTCCAGTGACTAAAATGGATGAATTGACAAAGTAAGACCAAATGAAGCTCAATACACTCAATTAGGACCAAATAGGCTCATTACATCATCCTTTGGTATCTACAACATCCTAGTGACTAAAATGGACATTGACCAAAGTAAGACGAAATGAAGCTCAATACACTCATTAGGACCAAAATGCTCATTACATCATCTTTGGGACTAAAATGGATGAATTTACCAAAGTAAGACGAAATGAAGCTCAATACAATCAATTAGGACAAAATAGGCTCATTACACATCCTTTGGTTATCTAACATCTAGTGACTAAAATGGATGAATTGATCAAGTAAGACCTAATGAAGCTCAATACACTGAATTAGGACCAAAATAGGCTCATTACATCATCCTTTGGTTATCTACAACATCCTAGTGACTAAAATGGAGCCATTGACCAAGTAAGACGAAATGAAGCTCAATACACTCAATTAGGACAAAATAGGCTCATTACAGCATTTTGGTTATCTACAACATCCTAGTGACTAAAATGGAGCCATTGACAAAGAAAGACCAAATGAAGCTCAATACACTCAATTAGGACCAAAATAGGCTCAATAATCATCCTTTGGTTATCTACAACATCCTAGTGACTAAAATGAGAATTGACCAAAGTAAGACCAAATGAAGCTCAATACACTCAATTAGGACCAAAATATGCTCATTACATCATATTTTGATTATCTACAACATCCTAGTGACTAAAATGGAGCCATTGACAATAGAAAATGAAGCTCAATACACTCAATTAGGACCAAAATAGGCTCATTAAATCTCCTTTGGTTACCACACCTTTCTAGTGACTAAAATGGATGGGTTGACCAAAGTAAGACCAAATGAAGCTCAATACACTCAATTAGGACCAAATAGGCTCATTACACCATTCTTTGGTTATCTACAACATCCTAGTGACTAAAATGGAGCCATTGTCCAAAGTAAGACGAAATGAAGCTCAATACACTCAATTAGGATCAAAATAGGCTCATTACATCATCCTTTGGTTATCTACAACATCCTAGTGACTAAAATGGAGCCATTGACCAAAGTAAGACGAAATGAAGCTCAATACACTCAATTAGGACCAAAATAGGCTCATTACATCATCCTTTGGTTATCTACAACATCCTAGTGACTAAAATGGAGCCATTGTCCAAGTTAGACGAAATGAAGCTCAATACACCAATTAGGATCAAATAGGCTCATTACATATCCTTTGGTTATCTACAACATCCTAGTGACTAAAATGGAGCCATTGTCCAAAGTAAGACGAAATGAAGCTCAATACACTCAATTAGGATCAAAATAGGCTCATTACATCATCCTTTGGTTATCTACAACATCCTAGTGACTAAAATGGAGCCATTGACCAAAGTAAGACGAAATGAAGCTCAAT
>RYYW01000163.1:54131-76676 GCA_013621005.1 Aeschynomene evenia | reverse complement strand
TCAATACCGCAATTAGGACCAAAATAGGCTTATTACATCATCCTTTGGTTATCTATACCTTCCAAGTGACTAAAATGGAGTCCTTGACCAAAGTAAGACCAAATGAAGCTCAATACAGTCAATTAGGACCAAAATAGGCTCATTACATCACCCTTTGGTTATCTAAACCTTCCTTGTGACTAAAATGGACTCACTGACCAAAGTAAGACCAAATGAAGCTCAATACAGTCAATTAGGACCAAAATAGGCTCATTACATCATCCTTTGGTTATCTAAACCTTCCCAGTGACTAAAATGGAGTCGTTCACCAAAGTAATACCAAATGAAGCTCAATACACTCAATTAAGACCAAAATAGGCTCATTACATCACCCTTTGGTTATCTAAACCTTCCTTGTGACTAAAATGGATTCACTGACCAAATTCAGACCAAATGAAGCTCAATACACTCAATTAGGAACAAAATAGGCTCATTACATCATCCGTTGGTTATCTAAACCTTCCTAGTGACTAAAATGGAGTCGTTGACCAAAGTAAGACCAAATGAAGCTCAATACACTCAATTAAGATCAAAATAGGCTCATTACGTCATCCATTGGTTATCTAAACCTTAATTGTGACTAAAATGGAGTCATTGACCAAAGTAACACCTAATGAAGCTCAATACCCGCAATTAGGACCAAAATAGGCTTATTACATCATCCTTTGGTTATCTACAACAACGTAGTGACTAAAATGGAGCCATTGATCAAGGAAGACCAAATGAAGCTCATACACTCATTGGCCAAAATAGGCTCATTACATCATCCATTTGTTATCTATACTTCCAGTGACTAAAATGGAGTCCTTGACAAAGTAAGACAAATGAAGCTCAATACAGTCAATTAGGACCAAATAGGCTCATTACATCACATTTGGTTATCTAAACCTCGATGTGACTAAATGGACTCACTGACCAATTAAGACCAATGAAGCTCAATACACTCATTAGGACCAAATAGGCTCTTACATCATCTTTGGTTATTTAAACTTTCCTAGTGACTAAAATGGAATCGTTGAGCAAAGTAAGACCATGAAGCTCAATACACTCAATTAGAACCAAATAGGCTCATTACATCATCCTTTGATTATCTACAACAACGTAGTGACTACAATGGAGCCATTGATCAAAAAAGACCAAATGAAGCTCAATACACTCAATTAGAACCAAATAGGCTCATTAATCATCCTTGGTTATCTACAACAACGTAGTGACTAAAATGGAGCCATTGATCAAAGTAAGATCAAATGAAGCTCAATACACTCAATTAGGACCAAAATAGGCTCATTACATCATCCTTTGGTTATCTATATCTTCCAAGTGACTAAATGGAGTCTTGACAAGTAAGACAATGAAGCTCAATACACTCAATTAGGACCAAATAGGCTCATTACATCATCCATTGGTTATCTAAACCTTACTTGTGACTAAATGGAGTCATTGACCAAAGTAGACCTAATGAAGCTCAATACCGCAATTAGGCCAAATAGGTCATTACATCATTTTTTTGTTATCTACAACAACGTAGTGACTAAAATGGAGCCATTGATCAGTAAGACCAAATGAAGCTCAATACACTCAATTGAACAAAAATAGGCTCATTTCATCATCCTTTGTTATCTAACTTCGTAGTGACTAATGGAGTCCTTGACCAAGTAACACCAAATGAAGCTCAATACAGTCAATTAGGACCAAATAGGCTCATTACATCACCCTTTGTTATCTAAACCTTCCTTGTGACTAAATGGATTCATGACCAAATGAAGCTCAATACACTCAATTAGGACCAAAATGGCTCATTACATCATCCTTTGGTTATCTAACCTTCCTAGTGACTAAATGGAATCGTTGACCAAGTAAGACCAATGAAGCTCATACACTCAGTTAGAACCAAATAGGCTCATTACATCATTCATTGGTTATCTAAACTTACTTGTGACTAAAATGGAGTCATTGACAATGTAAGACCTAATGAGTTCAATACCCTCAATTAAGACAATAAGCTCATTACTCATCCTTTGGTTATCTACAACAACCTAGTGACTAATGTAGCCATTGATCAAAGTAAGACCAATGAAGCTCAATACACTCAATTAGTCCAAATAGGCTCATTACATCATCCTTTGGTTATCTAACCTTCCTTGTGACTAAACTGGAGTCATTGACCAAATTAAGTCAAATGAAGCTCAATACACTCATTAGACCAAAAGAGGCTCATTACATCATCCTTTGGTTTCTAAACCTTCCCAGTGACTAAATGGAGTCGTTCCCAAAGTAAGACCAATGAAGCTCAATACACTCAATTAGGACAAAATAGGCTCATTACATCATTCATTGGTTATCTAAACCTTAATTGTGACTAAATTGGAGTCATTGACCAAAGTAAACCTAATGAGCTCAATACATCATTAGGACCAAATAGGCTCATTACACCATCCTTTGGGTTTCTAACCTTCTTGTGACTAAATGGATTCATTGACCAAATTCAGACTAATGAAGCTCATACACTCATTAGGAACAAAATAGGCTCTTACTCATCCTTTGGTTATCTAAACCTTCCTAGTGATTAAATGGAGTCGTTGACCCAGTAATACCAAATGAAGCTCAATACACTCATTAAGACGAAAATAGGCTCATTACATCATCCATTGGTTTATCAAACCTTACTTGTGACTAATTGGAGTCATTGACCAAAGTAAGACCTAATGAAGCTCAATACACTCAATTAGAACCAAAATAGGCTCATTACATCATCCTTTGGTTATCTACAACAACGTAGTGACTACAATGGAGCCATTGATCAAAGAAAGACGAAATGAAGCTCAATACACTCAATTAGAACAAAAATAGGCTCATTAAATCATCCTTTGGTTATCTACATCAACGTAGTGACTAAAATGGAGCCATTGATCAAAGTAAGACCAATGATGCTCAATACACTCAATTAGGACCAAAATAGGCTCATTACATCATCCATTGGTTATCTAAACCTTACTTGTGACTAAAAGGGAGTCATTGACCAAAGTAAGACCAAATGACGCTCAATAGACTCAATTAGGACCAAAATAGGCTCATTACATCATCCTTTGGTTATCTAAACCTTCCTAGTGACTAAAATGGAATCGTTGACCAAAGTAAGACCAAATGAAGCTCAATACACTCAGTTAGAACCAAAATAGGCTCATTACATCATTCATTGGTTATCTAAACTTACTTGTGACTAAAATGGAGTCATTGACCAATGTAAGACCTAATGAAGTTCAATACCCTCAATTAAGACCAAAATAAGCTCATTACATCATCCTTTGGTTATCTACAACAACCTAGTGACTAAAATGTAGCCATTGATCAAAGTAAGACCAAATGAAGCTCAATACACTCAATTAGGTCCAAAATAGGCTCATTACATCATCCTTTGGTTATCTAAACCTTCCTTGTGACTAAACTGGAGTCATTGACCAATTAAGGTCAATGAAGCTCAATACACTCAATTAGGACCAAAGAGGCTCATTACATCATCCTTGGTTATCTAACCTTCAGTGACTAAATGGAGTCGTTCACCAAAGTAAGACCAAATGAAGCTCAATACACTCAATTAGACCAAAATAGGCTCATTACATCATTCATTGGTTATCTAAACCTTAATTGTGACTAAATTGGAGTCATTGACCAAAGTAAAACCTAATGAAGCTCAATACCATCAATTAGGACCAAAATAGGCTCATTACACCATCCTTTGGGTTTCTAAACCTTCCTTGTGACTAAAATGGATTCATTGACCAAATTCAGACTAAATGAAGCTCAATACACTCAATTAGGAACAAAATAGGCTCATTACATCATCCTTTGGTTATCTAAACCTTCCTAGTGATTAAAATGGAGTCGTTGACCCAAGTAATACCAAATGAAGCTCAATACACTCAATTAAGACGAAAATAGGCTCATTACATCATCCATTGGTTATCAAAACCTTACTTGTGACTAAAATGGAGTCATTGACCAAAGTAAGACCTAATGAAGCTCAATACACTCAATTAGAACCAAAATAGGCTCATTACATCATCCTTTGGTTATCTACAACAACGTAGTGACTACAATGGAGCCATTGATCAAAGAAAGACCAAATGATGCTCAATACACTCAATTAGGACCAAAATAGGCTCATTACATCATCCATTGGTTATCTAAACCTTACTTGTGACTAAAAGGGAGTCGTTGACCAAAGTAAGACCAAATGACGCTCAATAGACTCAATTAGGACCAAAATAGGCTCATTACATCATCCTTTGGTTATCTAAACCTTCCTAATGACTAAAATGGTGTCATTGACCAAACTAAGACCAAATGAAGCTCAATACACTCAATTAGGACCAAAATAGCCTCATTACATCATCCTTTCGTTATCTACAACATCCTAGTGACTAAAAGGGAGTCATTGACCAAAGTAAGACCAAATGAAGCTCAATACACTCAATTAGGACCAAAATAGGCTCATTACATCACCCATTGGTTATCTAAACCTTACTTGTGACTAAAAGGGAGTCATTGACCAAAGTAAGACCAAATGACGCTCAATAGACTCAATTAGGACCAAAATAGGCTCATTACATTATCCTTTGGTTATCTAAACCTTCCTAATGACTAAAATGGTGTCATTGACCAAACTAAGACCAAATGAAGCTCAATACACTCAATTAGGACCAAAATAGCCTCATTACATCATCCTTTCGTTATCTACAACATCCTAGTGACTAAAAGGGAGTCATTGACCAAAGTAAGACCAAATGAAGCTCAATACCCTCAATTAGGACCAAAATAGGCTCATTACATCATCCTTTGATTATCTAAACCTTCCTAATGACTAAAATGGAGTCATCGATCAAAGTAAGACCAAATGAAGCTCGATACACTCAATTAGGACCAAAATAGCCTCATTACATCATCCTTTGGTTATCTACAACATCCTAGTGACTAAAAGGGAGTCATTGACCAAAGTAAGACCAAATGAAGCTCAATACACTCAATTAAGACCAAAATAGGCTCATTACATCATCCTTTGGTTATCTAAACCTTCCTAATGACTAAAATGGTGTCATTGACCAAAGTAAGACCAAAATGAAGCTCAATACACTCAATTAGGACCAAAATAGGCTCATTACATCATCCTTTGATTATCTAAACCTTCCTAGTGACTAAAATGGAAGAATTGACCAAAGTAAGACCAAACGAAGCTCAATACACTCAATTAGGACCAAAATAGGCTCATTACATCATCCTTTGATTATCTAAACTTTCCTAGTGCCTAAAATGGAAGAATTGACCAAAGTAAGACCAAACGATGCTCAATACACTCAATTAGGACCAAAATATGGTCATTACATCATTCTTTTGTTATCTTAACCTTCCTAATGACTAAAATGGAGTCATTGATCAAAGTAAGACCAAATGAAGCTCAATACACTCAATTAGGACCAAAATAGCCTCATTACATCATCTTTGGTTATCTACAACATCCTAGTGACTAAAATGGAGTCATTGACCAAAGTTAGACCAAATGAAGCTCAATAAACTCAATTAGGACCAAAATAGGCTCATTACATCATCCTTTGATTATCTAAACCTTCCTAGTGACTAAAATGGAAGAATTGACCAAAGTAAGACCAAACGAAGCTCAATACACTCAATTAGGACCAAAATAGGGTCCTTACATCATGCTTTGGTTATCTAAACCTTTCTAATGCCTAAAATGGAGTCATTGATCAAAGTAAGACCAAATGAAGCTCAATACACTCAATTAGGACCAAAATAGCCTGATTACATCATCCTTTGGTTATCTACAAAATCCTAGTGACTAAAATGGAGTCATTGATCAAAGTAAGACAAAATGAAGCTCAATACACTCAATTAGGACCAAAATAGCCTGATTACATCATCCTTTGGTTATCTACAACATCCTAGTGACTAAAATGGAGTCATTGACCAAAGTAATACCAAATGAAGCTCAATACACTCAATTAGGACCAAAATAGCCTGATTACATCATCCTTTGGTTATCTACAAAATCCTAGTGACTAAAATGGAGTCATTGATCAAAGTAAGACAAAATGAAGCTCAATACACTCAATTAGGACCAAAATAGCCTGATTACATCATCCTTTGGTTATGTACAACATCCTAGTGACTAAAATGGAGTCATTGACCAAAGTAAGACCAAATGAAGCTCAATACACTCAATTAGGACCAAAATAGGCTCATTACATCATCTTTTGGTTATCTAAACCTTCCTAATGACTAAAATGGTGTCATTGACCAAACTAAGACCTAATGAAGCCCAAGACACTCAATTAGGCTCATTACATCATCCTTTGGTTATCTAAACCTTCCTAATGACTAAAATGGAGTCATTGATCAAAGTAAGACCAAATGAAGCTCAATACACTCAATTAGGACCAAAATAGGCTCATTACATCATCCTTTGGTTATCTACAACATCCTAGTAACTAAAATGGAGTCATTAGCCAAAGTAAGACCAAATGAAGCTCAATACACTCAATTAGGACCAAAATAGGCTCATTACATCATCCTTTGGTTATCTAAACCTTCCTAATGACTAAACTGGTGTCATTGACCAAACTAAGACCTAATGAAGCCCAAGACACTCAATTAGGCTCAAAATAGGCTCATTACATCATCCTTTGATTATCTAAACCTTCCTAGTGACTAAAATGGAAGAATTGACCAAAGTAAGACCAAACGAAGCTCAATACACTCAATTAGGACCAAAATAGGCTCCTTACATCATGCTTTGGTTATCTAAACCTTCCTAATGCCTAAAATGGAGTCATTGATCAAAGTAAGACCAAATGAAGCTCAATACACTCAATTAGGACCAAAATAGCCTCATTACATCATCCTTTGGTTATCTACAACATCCTAGTGACTAAAAGGGAGTCATTGACCAAAGTAAGACCAAATGAAGCTCAATACACTCAATTAGGACCAAAATAGGCTCATTACATCATCCTTTGGTTATCTAAACCTTCCTAATGACTAAAATGGAGTCTTTGATCAAAGTAAGACCAAATGAAGCTCAATACACTCAATTAGGACCAAAATAGGCTCATTACATCATCCTTTGGTTATCTAAACCTTCCTAATGACTAAAATGGTGTCATTGACCAAAGTAAGACCAAATAAAGCTCAATACACTCAATTAGGACCAAAATAGGCTCATTACATCATCCTTTGATTATCTAAACCTTCCTAGTGACTAAAATGGAAGAATGACCAAAGTAAGACCAAACGAAGCTCAATACACTCAATTAGGAACAAAATAGGCTCCTTACATCATGCTTTGGTTATCTAAACCTTCCTAATGCCTAAAATGGACTCATTGATCAAAGTAAGACCAAATGAAGCTCAATACACTCAATTAGGACCAAAATAGGCTCATTACATCATCCTTTGGTTATCTACAACATCCTAGTGACTAAAAGGGAGTCATTGACCAAAGTAAGACCAAATGAAGCTCAATAGACTCAATGAGGACCAAAATAGGCTCATTACATCATCCTTTGGTTATCTAAACCTTCCTAATGACTAAAATGGTGTCATTGACCAAACTAAGACCTAATGAAGCCCAAGACAGTCAATTAGGCTCAAAATAGGCTCATTACATCATCGTTTGGTTATCTAAACCTTCCTAATGACTAAAATGGAGTCATTGATCAAAGTAAGACCAAATGAAGCTCAATACACTCAATTAGGACTAAAATAGGCTCATTACATCATCCCTTGGTTATCTACAACATCCTAGTGACTAAAATGGAGTCATTGACCAACGTTAGACCAAATGAAGCTCAATACACTCAACCGGACCAAAATAGGCTCATTACATCATTCTTTGGTTATCTTAACCTTCCTAATGACTTAAATAGAGTCATTGATCAAAGTAAGACCAAATGAAGCTCAATACACTCATTTAGGACCAAATAGCCTCATTACATCATCCTTTGGTTATCTACAACATCCTTGTGACTAAAGGAGTCATTGACCAAAGTAAGACAAATGAGCTCAATACACTCAATTAGGACAAAATAGGCTCATTACATCATCCTTTGGTTATCTAAACCTTCCTAATGACTAAATGGAGTCTTTGATCCAAGTAAGACCAAATGAAGCTCAATACACTCAATTAGGACCAAAATAGGCTCATTACATCATCCTTTGGTTATCTAACCTTCCTAATGACTAAAATGGTGTCATTGACCAAAGTAAGACCAAATAAAGCTCAATACACTCAATTAGGACCAAATAGGCTCATTACATCATCCTTTGATTATCTAAACCTCCTAGTGACTAAAATGGAAGAATTGACCAAGTAAGACCAAACGAAGCTCAATACACTCAATTAGGAACAAATAGCTCCTTACATCATGCTTTGGTTATCTAAACCTTCCTAATGCCTAAAATGGACTCATTGATCAAGTAAGACCAAATGAAGCTCAATACACTCATTAGGACCAAATAGGCTCATTACATCATCCTTTGGTTATCTACAACATCTAGTGACTAAAAGGGAGTCATTGACCAAAGTAAGACCAAATGAAGCTCAATAGACTCAATGAGGACCAAATAGCTCATTACATCATCCTTTGGTTATCTAAACCTTCCTAATGACTAAAATGTGTCATTGACCAAACTAAGACCTAATGAAGCCCAAGACACTCAATTAGGCTCAAATAGCTCATTACATCATCCTTTGGTTATCTAAACCTTCCTAATGACTAAATGGAGTCATTGATCAAAGTAAGACCAAATGAAGCTCATACACTCAATTAGGACTAAAATAGGCTCATTACATCATCCCTTGGTTATCTACAACATCCTAGTGACTAAAATGGAGTCATTGACCAACGTTAGACCAAATGAAGCTCAATACACTCAACTGGACCAAATAGGCTCATTACATCATTCTTTGTTATCTTAAACCTTCTAATGACTAAAATAGAGTCATTGATCAAAGTAAGACCAAATGAAGCTCAATACACTCATTTAGACCAAAATAGCCTCATTACATATCCTTTGGTTATCTACAACATCCTAGTGACTAAAATGGAGTCATTGACCAAAGTTAGACCAAATGAAGCTCAATACACTCAATTAGGACCAAAATAGCACATTACATCATCCTTTGATTATCTAAACTTCCTAGTGACTAAAATGGAGAATTGACCAAAGTAAGACCAAACGAAGCTCAATACACTCAATTAGGACCAAAATAGGCTCCTTACATCTGTTTTGGTTATCTAACCTTCCTAATGCCTAAAATGGAGTCATTGATCAAAGTAAGACCAAATGAAGCTCAATACACTCAATAGGACCAAAATAGCCTGATTACATCATCCTTTGGTTATCTACAACATCCTAGTGACTAAAATGGAGTCATTGATCAAAGTAAGACCAAATGAAGCTCAATACACTCAATTAGGACCAAAATAGCCTGATTACATCATCCTTTGGTTATCTACAACATCCTAGTGACTAAAATGGAGTCATTGACTAAAGTAAGACCAAATGAAGCTCAATACACTCAATTAGGACCAAAATAGGCTCATTACATCATCATTTGGTTATCTAAACCTTCCTAATGACTAAAATGGTGTCATTGACAAAAACTAAGACCTAATGATCCCAATACCCTCATTTGGACCAAATAGGCTCGTTACATCATCCTTTGGTTATCTAAACCTTCCTAATGACTAAACTGGTGTCATTGACCAAACTAAGACCTAATGAAGCCCAATACACTCAATTAGGACCAAAATAGGCTCATTACATCATGCTTTGATTATCTAAACCTTCCTAGTGACTGAAATGGAAGAATTGACCAAAGTAAGACCAAACGAAGCTCAATACACTCAATTAGGACCAAAATAGCTCCTTACATCATGCTTTGGTTATCTAGACCTTCCTAATACCTAAATGGAAGAATTGACAAAGTAAGACCAACAAAGCTCAATACACTCATTAGGACCAAATGGCTCTTACATCATGCTTTGGTTATCTAAACCTTCCTAATGCCTAAAATGGACTCATTGATCAAAGTAAGACCAAATGAAGCTCAATACACTCAATTAGGACCAAAATAGGCTCATTGCATCATCCTTTGTTATCTACAACATCCTAGTGACTAAAAGGGAGTCATTGACCAAAGTAAGACCAAATGAAGCTCAAACACTCAATTAGACCAAAATAGGCTCATTGCATCATCTTTGGTTATCTTACAACATCCTAGTGACTAAAAGGAGTCATGACCAAAGTAAGACCAAATGAAGCTTAATAGACTCAATTAGGACCAAAAATAGGCTCATTACATCATCCTTTGGTTATCTAAACCTTCCTAATGACTAAAATGGTGTCATTGACCAAACTAAGACCTAATGAAGCCCAATACCCTCAATTTAGACCAAAATAGGCTCATTACATCATCCTTTGGTTATCTACAACATCCTAGTGACTAAAAGGGAGTCATTGACCAAAGTAAGACCAAATGAAGCTCAATACACTCAATTAGGACCAAAATAGGCTCATTACATCATCCTTTGGTTATCTAAACCTTCCTAATGACTAAAATGGTGTCATTGACCAAACTAAGACCAAATGAAGCTCAATACACTCAATTAGGACCAAAATAGGCTCATTACATCATCCTTTGGTTATCTAAACCTTCCTAGTGACTAAAATGGAGTCATTGATCAAAGTAAGACCAAATGAAGCTCAATACACTCAATTAGGACCAAAATAGGCTCATTACATCATCCTTTGGTTATCTAAACCTCCTAGTGACTAAAATGGAGTCATTGACCAAAGTAAGACCAAATGAAGCTCAATACACTCAATTAGGACCAAAATAGGCTCATTACATCATCCTTTGGTTATCTAAACCTTCCTAATGACTTAAAATGGAGTCATTGACAAAGTAAGACAAATGAAGCTCAATACACTCAATTAGGACCAAAATAGGCTCATTACATCATCCTTTGGTTATCTACAACTTCCTAGTGACTAAAATGGAATTGACCAAAGTAAGACCAAATGAAGCTCAATACACTCAATTAGGACCAAAATAGGCTCATTACATCATCCTTTGGTTATCTAAACCTTCCTAATGACTAAAATGGTGTCATCAAACTAAGACCTAATGAACAATACCCTCAATTAGGACCAAAATAGGCTCATTACATCATCCTTTGGTTATCTAACCTCCTAATGACAAAAATGGAGTCATTGATCAAAGTAAGACCAAATGAAGCTCAATACACTCAATTAGGACCAAAATAGCCTCATTACATTCATCCTTTGGTTATCTACAACATCCTAGTGACTAAAAGGGAGTCATTGACCAAAGTAAGACCAAATGAAGCTCAATACACTCAATTAGGACCAAAATAGGCTCATTACATCATCCTTTGGTTATCTAAACCTTCCTAATGACTAAAATGGAGTCATTGATCAAAGTAAGACCAAATGAAGCTCAATACACTCAATTAGGACCAAAATAGGCTCATTACATCATCCTTTGGTTATCTAAACCTTCCTAATGACTAAAATGGAGTCATTGACCAAACTAAGACCTAATGAAGCTCAAGACACTCAATTAGGCCAAAATAGGCTCATTACATCATCCTTTGGTTATCTAACCTTCCTAATGACTAAAATGGAGTCATTATCAAAGTAAGACCAAATGAAACTCAATACACTCAATTAGGACCAAAATAGGCTCATTACATCATCCTTTGGTTATCTACAACATCCTAGTTAAAATGGAGTCATTGACCAAAGTAAGACCAAATGAAGCTCAATACACTCAATAGGACCAAAATAGGCTCATTACATCATCCTTGGTTATCTAAACCTTCCTAATGACTAAATGGTGTCATTGACCAAACTAAGACCTAATGAAGCCCAATACACTCAATTAGGACCAAAATAGGCTCATTACATCATCCTCTAAANACCAAATGAAGCTCAATACATTTCAATTAGGACCAAAATAGGCTCATTACATCATCCTTCGGTTATCTAAACCTTCCTAGTGACTAAATGAAGAATTGACCAAGTAAGACCGAATGAAGCTCAATACACTCAATTAGGACCAAAATAGGCTCATTACATCATCCTTTGGTTATCTAAACCTTCCTAGTGACTAAAATGGAAGAATTGACCAAAGTAAGACCCATGAAGCTCAATACACTCAATTAGGACCAAAATAGGCTCATTACATCATCCTTTGGTTATCTAAACCTTCCTAATGACTAAAATGGCGTCATTGACCAAAGTAAGACCAAATGAAGCTCAATACATTTAATTAGGACCAAAATAGGCTCATTACATCATCCTTTCGTTATCTAAACCTTCCTAGTAACTAAAATGGAAGAATTGACCAAGGTAAGACCTAATGAAGCTCAATACACTCATTAGGACCAAATAGGCTCATTACATCATCCTTTGGTTATCTACACCATCCTAGTAACTAAAATGGAAGAATTGACCAAAGTAAGACCTAATGAAGCTCAATACACTCAATTAGGACCAAAATAGGCTCATTACATCATCTTTGGTTATCTAAAATTCTTAATGACTAAAATGGAGTCATTGACCAAAGTAAGACCAAATGAAGCTCAATACATTCAATTAGGACCAAAATAGGCTCATTACATCATCCTTTCGGTTATCTAAACCTTCCTAGTGACTAAAATGAAAGAATTGACCAAAGTAAGACCAAATGAAGCTCAATACACTCAATTAGGACCAAAATAGGCTCATTTACATCATCCTTTGGTTATCTAAACCTTCTTAAATGACTAAAATGCAGTCATTGACCAAAGTAAGACCAATGAAGCTCAATACATTCAATTAGGACCAAAATAGGCTCATTACATCATCCTTCGGTTATCTAAACCTTCCTAGTGACTAAAATGAAAGAATTGACCAAAGTAAGACCGAATGAAGCTCAATATACTCAATTAGGACCAAAATAGGCTCATTACATCATCCTTTGGTTATCTAAACCTTCCAAGTGACTAAAATGGAAGAATTGACCAAAGTAAGACCAAGTGAAGCTCAATACACTCAATTAGGACCAAATAGGCTCATTACATCATCCTTTGGTTATCTAAACCTTCCTAATGACTAAAAATGGCGTCATTGACCAAAGTAAGACCAAATGAAGCTCAATACATTTAATTAGGACCAAAATAGGCTCATTACATCATCCTTTCGTTATCTAAACCTTCCTAGTAACTAAAATGGAAGAATTGACCAAAGTAAGACCTAATGAAGCTCAATACACTCAATTAGGACCAAAATAGGCTCATTACATCATCCTTTGGTTATCTAAACCTTCCTAGTGACTAAAATGAAAGAATTGACCAAAGTAAGACCAATGAAGCTCAATACACTCAATTAGGACCAAAATAGGCTCATTTCATCATCCTTTGGTTATCTAAACCTTTTAAATGACTAAAATGCAGTCATTGACCAAAGTAAGACCAAATGAAGCTCAATACATTCAATTAGGACCAAAATAGGCTCATTACATCATCCTTCGGTTATCTAAACCTTCCTAGTGACTAAAATGAAAGAATTGACCAAAGTAAGACCGAATGAAGCTCAATATACTCAATTAGGACCAAAATAGGCTCATTAAATCATCCTTTGGTTATCTAAACCTTCCAAGTGACTGAAATGGAAGAATTGACCAAAGTAAGACCAATGAGCTCATACACTCAATTAGGACCAAAATAGGCTCATTACATCATCCTTTGGTTATCTAAATTCTTAATGACTAAAATGGCGTCATTGACCAAAGTAAGACCAAATGAAGCTCAATACATTTAATTAGGACCAAAATAGGCTCATTACATCATCCTTTCGTTATCTAAACCTTCCTAGTAACTAAAATGGAAGAATTGACCAAGTAAGACCTAATGAAGCTCAATACACTCAATTAGGACCAAAATAGGCTCATTACATCATCCTTTGGTTATCTTCCCTAAAATGAAGAATTGACCAAAGTAAGACCTAATGAAGCTCAATACACTCAATTAGGACCAAAATAGGCTCATTACATCATCTTTGGTTATCTAAACTTCTAATGACTAAAATGGAGTCATTGACCAAAGTAAGACCAAATGAAGCTCAATACATTCAATTAGGACCAAAATAGGCTCATTACATCATCCTTTCGTTATCTAAACCTTCCTAGTAACTAAAATGAAGAATTGACCAAAGTAAGACTAATGAAGCTCAATACTCAATTAGGACCAAAATAGGCTCATTACATCATCCTTTGTTATCTAAACCTTCCTAGTGACTAAATGAAAGAATTGACCAAAGTAAGACCAATGAAGCTCAATACACTCAATTAGGACCAAAATAGGCTCATTACATCATCCTTTGGTTATCTAAACCTTCCTAGTGACTAAAATGAAGAATTGACCAAAGTAAGACCAAATGAAGCTCAATACACTCAATTAGGACCAAAATAGGCTCATTACATCATCCTTTGGTTATCTAAACCTTCCTAATGACTAAAATGGCGTCATTGACCAAAGTAAGACCAAATGAAGCTCAATACATTTAATTAGGACCAAAATAGGCTCATTACATCATCCTTTCGTTATCTAAACCTTCCTAGTAACTAAAATGGAAGAATTGACCAAGTAAGACCTAATGAAGCTCAATACACTCAATTAGGACCAAAATAGGCTCATTACATCATCCTTTGGTTATCTAACCTTCCTAGTAACTAAAATGAAGAATTGACCAAAGTAAGACCTAATGAAGCTCAATACACTCAATTAGGACCAAAATAGGCTCATTACATCATCTTTGGTTATCTAAACAATGACTAAAATGGAGTCATTGACCAAAGTAAGACCAAATGAAGCTCAATACATTCAATTAGGACCAAAATAGGCTCATTACATCAGCCTTTCGTTATCTAAACCTTCCTAGTAACTAAAATGGAAGAATTAACCAAGGTAAGATAATGAAACTCAATACACTCAATTAGGACCAAAATAGGCTCATTACATCATCCTTTGGTTATCTAAACCTTCCTAGTGACTAAAATGAAAGAATTGACCAAAGTAAGACCAAATGAAGCTCAATACACTCAATTAGGACCAAAATAGGCTCATTACATCATCCTTTGGTTATCTAAACCTTCCTAGTGACTAAAATGAAGAATTGACCAAAGTAAGACCAAATGAAGCTCAATACACTCAATTAGGACCAAAATAGGCTCATTACATCATCCTTTCGTTATCTAAACCTTCCTAGTAACTAAAATGGAAGAATTGACCAAAGTAAGACCTAATGAAGCTCAATACACTCAATTAGGACCAAAATAGGCTCATTACATCATCCTTTGGTTATCTAAACCTTCCTAGTGACTAAAATGAAAGAATTGACCAAAGTAAGACCAAATGAAGCTCAATACACTCAATTAGGACCAAAATAGGCTCATTACATCATCCTTTGGTTATCTAAACCTTCTAATGACTAAAATGGAGTCATTGACCAAAGTAAGACCAAATGAAGCTCAATACACAATTAGGACCAAAATAGGCTCATTACATCATCCTTTGGTTATCTAAACCTTCCTAGTGACTAAAATGAAAGAATTGACCAAAGTAAGACCAATGAAGCTCAATACACTCAATTAGGACCAAAATAGGCTCATTACATCATCCTTTGGTTATCTAAACCTTCCTAATGACTAAAATGGCGTCATTGACCAAAGTAAGACCAAATGAAGCTCAATACATTCAATTAGGACCAAAATAGGCTCATTACATCATCCTTTCGTTATCTAAACCTTCCTAGTAACTAAAATGAAGAATTGACCAAGTAAGACCAATGAAGCTCATACACTCAATTAGGACCAAAATAGGCTCATTACATCATCCTTTGGTTATCTAAACCTTCCTAGTGACTAAAATTGACCAAAGTAATGAAGCTCAATACAATTAGGACCAAAATAGGCTCATTACATCATCCTTTGGTTATCTAAACTTCTTAAAGACTAAAATGGAATTGACCAAAGTAAGACCAAATGAAGCTCAATACATTCAATTAGGACCAAAATAGGCTCATTACATCATCCTTCGGTTATCTAAACCTTCCTAGTGACTTAAATGAAAGAATTGACCAAAGTAAGAGAATGAAGCTCAATATACTCAATTAGGACCAAATAGGCTCATTACATCATCCTTTGGTTATCTAAACCTTCCAAGTGACTAAAATGGAAGAATTGACCAAAGTAAGACCAATGAAGCTCAATACACTCAATTAGGACCAAAATAGGCTCATTACATCATCCTTTGGTTATCTAAACCTTCCTAATGACTAAAATGGCGTCATTGACCAAAGTAAGACCAAATGAAGCTCAATACATTAATTAGGACCAAAATAGGCTCATTACATCATCCTTTCGTTATCTAAACCTTCCTAGTAACTAAAATGGAAGAATTGACCAAGTAAGACCTAATGAAGCTCAATACACTCAATTAGGACCAAAATAGGCTCATTACATCATCCTTTGGTTAAACCTTCCTAGTAACTAAAATGGAAGAATTGACCAAAGTAAGACCTAATGAAGCTCAATACACTCAATTAGGACCAAAATAGGCTCATTACATCATCTTTGGTTATCTAAAACATTCACTAAAATGGAGTCATTGACCAAAGTAAGACCAAATGAAGCTCAATACATTCAATTAGGACCAAATAGGCTCATTACATCATTTCGTTATCTAAACCTTCCTAGTGACTAAAATGAAAGAATTGACCAAAGTAAGACCAATGAAGCTCAATACACTCAATTAGGACCAAAATAGGCTCATTACATCATCCTTTGGTTATCTAAACCTTCCTTAATGACTAAAATGCAGTCATTGACCAAAGTAAGACCAAATGAAGCTCAATACATTCAATTAGGACCAAAATAGGGCTCATTACATCATCCTTCGGTGTATCTAAAACCTTTCCTAGTGACTAAAATGAAAGAATTGACCAAAGTAAGACCGAATGAAGCTCAATATACTCAATTAGGACCAAAATAGGCTCATTACATCATCCTTTGGTTATCTAAACCTTCCAAGTGACTAAAATGGAAGAATTGACCAAGTAAGACCAAGTGAAGCTCAATACACTCAATTAGGACCAAAATAGGCTCATTACATCATCCTTTGGTTATCTAAACCTTCCTAATGACTAAAATGGCGTCATTGACCAAAGTAAGACCAAATGAAGCTCAATACATTTAATTAGGACCAAAATAGGCTCATTACATCATCCTTTCGTTATCTAACCTTCCTAGTAACTAAAATGGAAGAATTGACCAAGGTAAGACCTAATGAAGTCAATACACTCAATTAGGACCAAAATAGGCTCATTACATCATCCTTTGGTTATCTAAACCTTCCTAGTACTAAAATGGAAGAATTGACCAAAGTAAGACCTAATGAAGCTCAATACACTCAATTAGGACCAAAATAGGCTCATTACATCATCCTTTGGTTATCTAAACTTCCTAATGCTAAAATGAGTCATTGACCAAAGTAAGACCAAATGAAGCTCAATACATTCAATTAGGACCAAAATAGGCTCATTACATCATCCTTCGGTTATCTAAACCTTCCTAGTGACTAAAATGAAAGAATTGACCAAAGTAAGACCGAATGAAGCTCAATATACTCAATTAGGACCAAAATAGGCTCATTACATCATCCTTTGGTTATCTAAACCTTCCAAGTGACTAAAATGGAGAATTGACCAAAGTAAGACCAAGTGAAGCTCAATACACTCAATTAGGACCAAAATAGGCTCATTACATCATCCTTTGGTTATCTAAACCTTCCTAATGACTAAAATGCGTCATTGACCAAAGTAAGACCAAATGAAGCTCAATACATTCAATTAGGACCAAAATAGGCTCATTACATCATCCTTTCGTTATCTAACCTTCCTAGTAACTAAAATGAAAGAATGACCAAGTAAGACTAATGAAGCTCAATACACTCAATTAGGACCAAAATAGGCTCATTACATCATCCTTTGGTTATCTAAACCTTCCTAGTGACTAAAATGAAAGAATTGACCAAAGTAAGACCTAATGAAGCTCAATACACTCAATTAGGACCAAAATAGGCTCATTACATCATCCTTTGGTTATCTAAACCTTCCTATGACTAAAATGGCGTCATTGACAGTAAGACCAAATGAAGCCAAACATAATTAGGACCAAATAGGCTCATTCATCATCCTTTGTTATCTAAACCTTCTAGTAACTAAAATGGAAGAATTGACCAAGTAAGACTAATGAAGCTCAATACACTCATTAGGACCAAAATAGGCTCATTACATCATCCTTTGGTTATCTAAACCTTCCTAGTAACTAAAATGAAAGAATTGACCAAAGTAAGACCTAAATGAAGCTCAATACACTCAATTAGGACAAAATAGGCTCATTACATCATCCTTTGGTTATCTAAACCTTCTAATGACTAAAATGGAGTCATTGAACAAAGTAAGAAAATGAAGCAACACATCCAATTAGGACCAAAAAGGCTCATTAACATATCCTTAGGTTATCTAACCTTCCTATGACTAAAATGAAAGAATTGACCAAAGTAAGACCTAAATGAAGCTTCAATACACTCAATTAGGACCAAAATAGGCTCATTACATCATCCTTTGGTTATCTAACCTTCCTATGACTAAAATGGAGTCATTGAACAAAGTAAGACCAAATGAAGCTCAACACATCTCAATTAGGACCAAAATAGGCTCATTACATCATCCTTTCGTTATCTAAACCTTCCTAGTAACTAAAATGGAAGAATTGACCAAACTAAGACCTAATGAAGTTCAATACACTCAGTACGACCAAAATAGGCTCATTACATCATCCTTTGGTTATCTGAACCTTCCTAGTGACTAAAATGAAAGAATTGACCAAAGTAAGACCTAATGAAGTTCAATACACTCAAGTACGACCAAAATAGGCTCATTACATCATCCTTTGGTTATCTGAACCTTCCTAGTGACTAAAATGAAAGAATTGACCAAAGTAAGACTTAATGAAGCTCAATACACTCAATTAGGACCAAAATAGGCTCATTACATCATCCTTTGGTTATCTAAACCTTCCTAATGACTAAAATGGCGTCATTGACCAAAGTAAGACCAAATGAAGCTCAATACATTTAATTAGGACCAAAATAGGCTCATTACATCATCCTTTCGTTATCTAAACCTTCCTAGTAACTAAAATGGAAGAATTGACCAAGGTAAGACCTAATGAAGCTCAATACACTCAATTAGGACCAAAATAGGCTCATTACATCATCCTTTGGTTATCTACACCATCCTAGTAACAAAAATGGAAGAATTGACCAAAGTAAGACCTAATGAAGCTCAATACACTCAATTAGGACCAAATAGGCTCATTACATCATCCTTTGGTTATCTAAACATTCCTAATGACTAAAATGGAGTCATTGACCAAAGTAAGACCAAATGAAGCTCAATACATTCAATTAGGACCAAAATAGGCTCATTACATCATCCTTCGGTTATCTAAACCTTCCTAGTGACTAAAATGAAAGAATTGACCAAAGTAAGACCGAATGAAGCTCAATATACTCAATTAGGACCAAAATAGGCTCATTACATCATCCTTTGGTTATCTAAACCTTCCAAGTGACTAAAATGGAAGAATTGACCAAGTAAGACCAAGTGAAGCTCAATACACTCAATTAGGACCAAAATAGGCTCATTACATCATCCTTTGGTTATCTAAACCTTCCTAATGACTAAAATGGCGTCATTGACCAAAGTAAGACCAAATGAAGCTCAACTACATTAATTAGGACCAAAATAAGGCTCATTACATCATCCTGTTCGTTATCTAAACCTTCCTAGTAACTAAAATGGAAGAATTGACCAAAGCTAAGACTCTAATGAAGCTCAATACACTCAATTAGGACCAAAATAGGCTCATTACATCATCCTTTGGTTATCTAAACCTCCTAGTGACTAAAATGAAGAATTGACCAAAGTAAGACCTAATGAAGCTCAATACACTCAATTAGGATTAAAATAGGCTCATTACATCATCCTTTGGTTATCGAAACCTTCTTAATGACTAAAATGGAGTCATTGAACAAAGTAAGACCAAATGAAGCTCAACACATCCAATTAGGACCAAAATAGGCTCATTACATCATCCTTTGGTTATCTGAACCTTCCTACTGACTAAAATGAAAGAATTGACCAAAGTAAGACCTAATGAAGCTCAATACACTCAATTAGGACGAAAATAGGCTCATTACATCATCCTTTGGTTATCTAAACCATCTTAATGACTAAAATGGTGTCATTGAACAAAGTAAGACCAAATGAAGCTCAATACATTAAAGTAGGACCAAAATAGGCTCATTACATCAGCATTTCGTTATCTAAACCTTCCTAATGACTAAAATGGCGTCATTGACCAAAGTAAGACCAAATGAAGCTCAATACATTTAATTAGGACCAAAATAGGCTCATTACATCATCCTTCGGTTATCTAAACCTTCCTAGTGACTAAAATGAAAGAATTGACCAAAGTAAGACCGAATGAAGCTCAATATACTCAATTAGGACCAAAATAGGCTCATTACATCATCCTTTGGTTATCTAAACCTTCCTAGTGACTAAAATGGAAGAATTGACCAAAGTAAGACCAAGTGAAGCTCAATACACTCAATTAGGATTAAAATAGGCTCATTACATCATCCTTTGGTTATCTAAACCTTCTTAATGACTAAAATGGAGTCATTGAACAAAGTAAGACCAAATGAAGCTCAACACATCCAATTAGGACCAAAATAGGCTCATTACATGCATCCTTTGGTTATCTGAACCTTCCTAGTGACTAAAATGAAAGAATTGACCAAAGTAAGACCTAATGAAGCTCAATACACTCAATTAGGACCAAAATAGGCTCATTACTCATCCTTTGGTTATCTAAACCTTCTTAATGACTAAATGGAGTCATTGAACAAAGTAAGACCAAATGAAGCTCAACACATCCAATTAGGACCAAAATAGGCTCATTACATCATCCTTTCGTTATCTAAACCTTCCTAGTAACTAAATGGAAGAATTGACCAAAGTAAGACCTAATGAAGTTCAATACACTCAAGTTCGGACCAAAATAGGCTCATTACATCTCCTTTGGTTATCTGAACCTTCCTAGTGACTAAATGGAAGATTGACCAAAGTAAGACCTAATGAAGTTCAATACACTCAAGTACGACCAAATAGGCTCATTACATCATCCTTTGGTTATCTGAACCTTCCTAGTGACTAAAATGAAGAATTGACCAAAGTAGACTTAATGAAGCTCAATACACTCAATTAGGACCAAAATAGGCTCATTACATCATCCTTTCGTTATCTAAACCTTCCTAGTAACTAAATGGAAGAATTGACCAAACTAAGACCTAATGAAGTTCAATACACTCAAGTACGACCAAAATAGGCTCATTACATCATCCTTTGGTTATCTGAACCTTCCTAGTGACTAAAATGAAGAATTGACCAAAGTAAGACCTAATGAAGTTCATACACTCAAGTACGACCAAATAGGCTCATTACATCATCCTTTGGTTATCTGAACCTTCCTAGTGACTAAAATGAAAGAATTGACCAAAGTAAGACTTAATGAAGCTCAATACATCAATTAGGACCAAAATAGGCTCATTACATCATCCTTTGGTTATCTAAACCTTCTAATGACCTAAAATGGAGTCATTGAACAAAGTAAGACCAAATGAAGCTCAACACATTCAATTAGGACCAAATAGGCTCATTACATCATCCTTTCGTTATCTAAACTTCTAGTAACTAAAATGGAAGAATTGACCAAACTAGACCTAATGAAGTTCAATACACTCAAGTACGACCAAAATAGGCTCATTACATCATCCTTTGGTTATCTGAACCTTCCTAGTGACTAAAATGAAAGAATTGACCAAAGTAAGACCTAATGAAGTTCAATACACTCAAGTACGACCAAAATAGGCTCATTACATCATCCTTTGGTTATCTGAACCTTCCTAGTGACTAAAATGAAAGAATTGACCAAAGTAAGACTAATGAAGCTCAATACACTCAATTAGGACCAAAATAGGCTCATTACATCATCCTTTGGTTATCTAAACCTTCCTAATGACTAAAATGGCGTCATTGACCAAGTAAGACCAAATGAAGCTCAATACATTTAATTAGGACCAAAATAGGCTCATTACATCATCCTTTCGTTATCTAAACCTTCCTAGTAACTAAAATGGAAGAATTGACCAAGGTAAGACCTAATGAAGCTCAATACACTCAATTAGACCAAAATAGGCTCATTACATCATCCTTTGGTTATCTACACCATCCTAT